>JBBPBX010082110.1:0-14197 GCA_038048925.1 Garcialebias charrua | reverse complement strand
CAGATTCTACACATCCTATTTAACTTTTCCAAAATATCATAAAGTTAATAATAATAATAATAATAATAATAATAATAATAATAATAATAATAATAATAATGAATTTAATTTATAACGCACTTTTAATTAACAAAAATCTCAAAGTGCTACAAAGTGCAACAAAAATCAAAGATCAAATAAAACAAGTGATAAAATCAAGTAAAACGATAGTATCGACTAAGATCAAAGATAAAATCATGTGGAGGCAGAGTAGGCTCACTTAAAAAGAAAAGTCTTTAAGCCTTGTTTAAAGTCAACCTGTGGAGCTCTCAGGTAGTCAGGGAGGGAGTTCCATAGACGGGGGGCAGCCACACAGAATGCCCGGTCTCCCATGGATTTAATAAAATTTGGTATTATCACTGCAGTACAAATCCAGGTAAATAATGATAATTCACGAAATGTCGTTGTTTTTATTCTGTTCTTCCTCAGGCCAAATGCAGCACCTTCACCAACAGAAATCTGTTTTGTTTAAGTTATTATTTACATCATGCATGTTTTTTTCTTCTAATTATTTTTAAGCTTGAAGCATAATAATATGACCCATTGTCTTGCTTTTATTGGATAAAAATACATTTTAAAAGAAACAAGTGAATTAACAATACAAAGCATATTTGTAATATACGAAAATATTCAGAACAAGTGGGATTTCCCTGCATCCTAATAATTATTGTTATTGAGTTGAAGCAGAAGGAAGCCTCAGATTTAACACGTTGTCATCGGAACAATAACTTTTCACGCTTCCTATTTTCCCAGCACAGGAGAAAACGTGGATTAATGGATCAGCAGTTAGTCCTCATTACATATTGATACAACAGAACATCCTATAAAGTGTTTATTAACTATTAAGCACTTGAAATTCTTCCTCCTTCTTCAGATTTGTGAGCCAAATCTGTGCGCCTTTAATGTTTTATTTACTGGGAGCAGCCGTGTGGTAACACTGCAGCTCAGCTGAGGGGATTCTTCCGTCACACACGTCTGGGTGACAGTTTGATGTTTTTCACAAAGATGTGAGCTTATAGAGGCCACTGCACACTAAAGGAGAATAAACATTGATTTGCATGCATAAAATCAATCTTTTTTTTCCAGTAGGTTGTTTGCATGTGAGATTGTGAGCGTGCTCTTTGAGACTCAGACTCACATCAGAGGAGTTCAGAGCGCCACGGGATGAAACGTGTTTTTATCCACTGTTTGTTCCAAACCCGGGGCCAACATCTTTCTGAGCAGATGTGAGGGCCCGCCTGATGCAGAAACAAACATTAATATTATTTTCAATATTGTTTTTTTTTTAATGGTAGCACATGAACTGTAACATTTGCATGAACATTTGCACTCATCACGCTGATTGATGTCAGGAAGCAAAAAAAAAACAGAGCCATGCCAAAATCACACCAGACCGTTTAAAGTTGTGCATCATCAGCCAAACTCCAGTCCTTCCAAACTGGTCTGGGATTTTCCATATTGGCGTAGATTTCTGCTGGAATCCACCTTGTGAGAGGCGTTACCAAAGTGCAACCCCAATTCTAGAAGAGTTGTGTGAAATGTACGTAAAACAAAGAATTGCAAATCTCATAGAGGTAGTCCTTGACTTACGACATAGATCCGTTCCTACGCGGCATCGTAAAACGATTTTCGACGTGCCGGAATATACGTACATACTGCACCATATACATGTACAGTACTGTATTACCAAGCACTTAGCCTATCCTAACACAGTACCTTATATAATTATTAAAAAAACACATACATTTGGGAGCCATAATGAAGGGAAAAAAGAGTTAATGGCCTACCAGTATGCTGTTGACGCCGTTCTCCTCGGTCCATCTGCTATTCCATTTTCCGTTTACGACGTAAAACCGTGTTCACAGTACAATACAGTATTCCTCCACCACTCCACCGCATAAAGTGCAATATTTTCCGCCTCTGCTTTACGTTTACGGCGTAAAACGGGTCGATCTGCCGTATTCCGCATTCCGTTTACGGCGTAAAACCGGTCCATCTGCCATATTCAGCATTCCGTTTACAACGTAAAACCGCATTCACAGTACAGTTTTGTTTTGTTTTTTGAATGGCCAGAGGACCAGACTTAGCTTTTTTAGAGAGTACAGTGCAGTATTCCTCTGCCGCTATGTTTACGACGTAAAACCGGTCCACCCGCGTATTCCGCATTCCATTTACGACGTAAAACTACGTAGTTTTTTTTCTGGGAGATGCGTCGTAACCACGAAACGTCGTAACTCGAGACCGTCATAACCCGAGGACTACCTGTATTTTGTTTTTAGAAACCCACTTTTCTACACGAGCAGTGACAAAGTCAGTTTATGTCAATGTTTATTGTCAGTGGCCGTGCATCCATCCATCACATCCACAGCGTGATTTGATTTTAATCCTGTCTGTACTCATCATTGTTAGCCTTTTACTAGTTATTTTTTCCATTTGGAGCTATGTTTTTGTCTTGTGTCCTTTGCTTGCTTTTTTTCCTGTACAACACTTTGGTTGGCCTTGCTGCTGGACATGCTGTATTTGACACGCTGATCTCAACATTTTAATTTCTCATCTTGAGCACTGTGTGGGCATCAGGGGTGTCGCCCTCAATTGGTTCCAGTTGTATTTAACCATTAGGAGTTTCTGCATACAAATTAACAATTGTATGTCTTCCACTGCCACTCTTCCACCACATGGTGTCCCCCAGGGCTCAATCCTTGGCTCTCTTTTATTTGCTCTTTACTTACTCCCCCTCGGCTCTATTTTCAGGAAACATGGCATTTCATTTCACTTCTATGCTGATGATTGCCAGATCTATTTTCCCATGGCACAAAACAACACATTCCAGCAACTTATACTCTGCCTTAACGATGTTAAGGCATTGTTTTCTCTAAACTTCCTTTGTCTAAATGAGAACTAGACTGAAGTTATGATGTTTGGACCGAGTTGCTGTCCTTCTTCCAGCATAGACCTTGGCTCACTGTCATGTTATCTCAGGGACTCTGTCACCAATCTGGGGGTGAAGTTTGAGTCTGATTTTAAATTTGAAAAACAGATCAGCAGTGTTGTTCAGAAAAGTTTTTATCATCTTCGCCAAATAGCAAAAGTGAAATCAACCTTAGCAAGACCTGACTTGGAGAAATGAATCCACACTTTCATCACAGCTCGTCTTGACTACTGTAAAACACTGTATGCAGGCATTAGCCAGACCTCTCTTGCCCGTCTGCAGCTCGTGAAGAACTCTGCTGCTTGCCTGTTAACGAAATGGTTAACGAAACGCCCGTAGGCGTGAGCATATCACTCTCATCCTGGCGTCCCTTCACTGGCTCCCTGTGCACTACCGAATTCATTTTAAGCTTTTGCTGTTTGTTTTTAAATGCTTGAACAACCATGCCCCACCATACTTACTGCCCTCCCCGATCTCTAAGATCAGCTGATCAGTTGCTGCTGACAGTCCCTAAAACTAGGCTGAAGCTCAGAGGTGACAGAGCGTTTGCTCTTGTTGCTCCCAGGTTGTGGAACAACTTACCCTTGAGTGTCAGACAGGCCTCCTCCCTGATTTTAAATCTCTTTCAAAAACACACTTTTATTATTTGGCTTTTAACACATGATCTTATCTTTTATGGCATCTTAACACACCTGCCGTGAAACTAGTATGTTTTATGTTTCTTTGTGTATGTTTTTATTGTCTAAATTAATTTGTCTTTGTGTCTTATTGTTTTTAAAATGTGCTATAGAAATAAAGGTGATTGAATGATTTTAAATAAAGTGGGATGGGATGGTATCCATTCATCATCTTCCACTTGTTCTGAAGTCAGGTATTGGGTGAACAGCTTGAGCAGGGAGGCCCAGTCATCTCTCTCCACATCCACCTCTTCCAGCTTTTCTGGGAGAACCCCAACCCTAATCCAGGCCAAACGAGAGACATAGTCTCTCTAGCTTGTCAAAGTCAAAGTCAAAGTCAACTTTATTGTCAGAACTGCAATATGTACAGGACATACACAGGACCGAAATTGCGTTTCTCTCAGTCCCTCGGTGCAACAGTAACCATCTAAACACTAAACACTAAAACATTTAATAAACATAAGCATAAAATAGTAAAAAAGTGTAACACTGTCCTGAGTTTTTTCATAATAGTATAAAAGTATGAAAATTTACACCAACACTGAAACACCAAACACCCCTAAAACACCAAACACCCAATGAACATAAGCATAAAATGAAATAATAAAAGTGTAATACTGTCCTGAGTTTTTGCATAGTAGTATGAAAAGTATAAAAACGTAAATCTATAAAATAAACTGAAGTTTCTAGCGTTGACATTTGCAAAGAGTGGCACAGCAGCATATAAGTTGATGTACACAGTATATGTATGAGGTAGTTGATGTTGGTATAGAGGCAAAGTGGCATATGAAGTAAGGCACATAAGGCACATTTGGCATCCTTAGATAAGGCTAGTCAGAGAATGCTGTATATGTATCTGCAGTAGTGTAGATAAAAGTAGTGTAAATGTAAACAGTAGTAATAAATGTAAAGCAGTAGTAATAAATGTAAACAGTATTAATAAATGTAAACAGTGAATGTAAACAGTAGTATGACTATAGGCAGTAATGTAATACAAACATTAGTGCAAATATGAGAAGTAGTGCAAACTGAATGAACACATGACCGAGAGTTTAGTGAATAACCCGTTTGATGACACAGAGTCCAGTGTTAAAAACTTTGTGTTGAGTGGTAATGTGTGAGAAAGTTTTTTGTGTTAAGGCAGTTCAAATGGGAGGGGAGGCAGAGCAGGCAGAGTGTTTAGCATTCTGACTGCCTGATGAACAGAGCTGTCTCTCAGTCTGCTGGTACGAGCCTGGAGACTCCTCAGTCTCCTCCCTGATGGCAGCAGTCTAAAGCGGCTGTGTAGTGGGTGTGTGGGATCACCTGCCATGCGGTGGGCTTTCCGAGTGAGGCGTTTGCTGTGTAAGTCCTGCAGTGAGGGCAAGGAGGTGCCGACGATCTTCTCAGCTGCTTTCACGATGCGCTGGAGGCTCTTGCGGCAGGATGCAGTGCATGCACCAAACCACACAGTGATGCAGCTGGTCAGGACACTTTCTATGGCACCTCTGTAGAAGGTGCACATGATGGAGGTTGAAGCTCCAGCCCTTTTCAGCTTGCGGAGAAAGTAGAGGCGCTGGTGAGCCTTCTTCGCCAGTGCTGCAGTGTTCCTGCTCCAGGACAGGTCCTTTGAGACGTGCACTCCCAGGAACTTGGTGCTGTCCACTCTCTCCACTGCGGTGCTGTTGATGGTCAGAGGGGCATGTTGTGCATCCCTCTTCCTGAAGTCCACGACAATCTCCTTTGTCTTCTCCACGTTGAGAGTGAGATTGTTGTGTCCGCACCACAAGGCCAAGCGGCTCACCTCGTTCCTGTAGTCCGTCTCATCGTTGTTGCTGATGAGACCTACCACTGTTGTGTCGTCCGCAAACTTGATGAAGTGGTTGGAGCTGTACGATGGTGTGCAGTCGTGTGTTAGCAGGGTGAATAGAAGGGGGCTCAGCACACATCCTTGTGGGGCCCCTGTGTTCAATGTGATGGTGCTAGATGTGTTACTCCCGATCCGTACTGTCTGTGGTCTCCCGGTCAGGAAGTCTAGCAGCCAGTTACACATTGAGGTGTTCAGCCCCAGACTGTCCAGTTTATGGATGAGCTGTTGGGGGATGATGGTGTTGAATGCCGAGCTGAAGTCGATGAACAGCATTCTAACATAAGAGTCCTTCGTGTCCAGATGTGTGAGAGCTGTGTGGAGGGCAGAGGAGATGGCATCGTCGGTTGAGCGATTAGGTCGGTATGCAAATTGGAAGGGATCCAGGGAGGCAGGGAGGACAGATGTGATGCTTTTCATGACTAGCCGTTCAAAGCACTTCATCAGGATGGGGGTGAGTGCTACTGGGCGATAGTCATTGAGGCATGCGGGCGTTGCCTTCTTTGGGACAGGGATGATGGTGGTGGCTTTGAAACAGGTGGGGACGATGGCCTGGCTCAGTGAGATGTTAAAGATGTCCGTGAAGACCGCTGCGAGTTCCCCTGCACAGTCCTTCAGCACACGACCAGGTATGTTGTCAGGACCAGAGGCCTTCCGGGCGTTAATCTTGATGAATGATCGCCTTACGCTGTCTGAGGACAGCGCCAGCACCTGGCCATCAGGAGAGGGGGGGAATTTATGTGCAGGTGTGCTGTTACTTGCCTCAAACCGAGCGAAGAACTCATTCAGTTCATTCAGCGTAGAGGTTGAGCTGTCACAGGTCTGGGGGGGGGTTGTAGTCTGTGATGGTCTGTATTCCCTGCCACAGACTGCGTGTATCCTTGCTGTCCTTGAAACGGTGAGCTATTTTCTTGGAATACTGCTCCTTGGCCTCACTGATGCCCTGGGTCAGGTTCTTTCTGGCTGCCTTCAGGCCCACCTGATCTCCCGCTTTGAAGGCAGCATTCCTGGCTTTCAGGAGTCTGTGAACCTCAGCTGTCAGCCATGGCTTCTGATTAGCCCGAACAGTGATGGTTTTGAGGTTGGTAACATCATCAATGCACTTGGCGATGTATGAACATACAGTGTCTGAGTACTCCTGGAGACATGTGTTGTTGTTTGTGGTAGCAGCTTCTTTGAACATACCCCAATCTGTGGTGTCAAAACAGTCCTGGAGTGCCTCTGAAGACCCCTCTGGCCACACTCGTATCTGCTTGCGGACTGGTTTTGTGACTTTCACCAGCGGCCTGTATGCGGGCTTTAGCATAACACAGATATGGTCAGAAGCACCAATGTGGGGGAGGGGGAGGGCTCTGTAGGCATTTTTCATGGTGGTGTAAACTTGGTCCAGTGTGTTGTTTCCTCTTGTTGCAAAGTTTATGTTTCTGTATGTTTTTGGAAATACACTCTTTAAATCTGCATGGTTGAAATCACCAGCCGTGATGAGAAAAGCATCAGGATGGGCTGTTTGTTGCTCACTGATGTGCAGATATAGTTCATTCAAAGCCTCACTTCTAACTTTGCTGTTGGAGCTTGGAGGGATATATACAGCAACAATCAAAACAGCTGTAAACTCCCTCGGTAAATAGAACGGTCTGCATTTAATAGTCATGAACTCCACTAAATGTGAGCAGTGTTTGTAGACCACAGCAGCATCCAGGCACCATGCTTTGTTGATGTAAACACAGAGCCCCCCTCCCCTTGTCTTACCTCCCTCGGGGGTTCGGTCCGCTCTGTAGCATGTTAGCTCCCCTAGCTGGACAGCATGGTCCGGAACGTTGTTGTTGAGCCACGTTTCCGTGAATACAAACACACAGCAGTCTCTCACAGTCTTTTGTGTCGTTCGTAGCAGGCGTATATAATCCAGTTTATTGTCCAAGGAGCGCACGTTAGCCAAAACCATGGATGGGATCGCCGGTTTGTGTGGGCTAGCTGCTAGCCTAGCTCTGACACCTCCGCGTTTACCCCGCTTCTGTTTTCTGTCACGCCGCTTGTGGCGTTTCCACGGCGGGCGCGATGAAGGGAGGCTCAGGGCTGGCTTCCGCTTACTGTCCAGCCGCTTGTGGCGCTCCCACGGCGGGCGTGATGAATTGAGGCTCGGGGCTGGCTTCCAGAGCAGGCCGCAGTCACGAAACTCGTTTAGCTTCTGTTCGAGCTCATGTAGCTTCTCCTGGAGGTCACTGTTTATTCCCAAATGAGCGGTTTTTCCGACATCAAGCAGGAACTCACGGCTATACTTGCGTTCTTGAACACGTAAACATGACGAAGACGTGCCGGCACATTGCGGCATACAGGACAAAGAAGACGAAAACACCGTGTTATCGGGAGAGAGAGAAGCCGCAGCCTTTGCACGTGCCGCCATCTTGTAACATCATTGCCCCACCATCTTGTAACATCATTGCCCCACTTGTCATTTGTCTTCCAAGGTTTTCTCCCAGTCGGACATGCCCGAACCACCTCCCTAGGGAGGTGCCCTGGGAGCATCCTTACCAGAGTCCCAAACCACCTCAACTGGTTCCTTTCGAAGTAGAGGAGCAGCGATTCTACTCAGAGTTTCTCCTGATAATTGAACTTCTCACCCTATCTCTAAGGAGAGTCCAGCTACCCTGCAGAGGAAGCTCATTTCAACCTACTGTATCCACAATCGCGTTCTTTTTTGGCCTCTGCCCAGGGTTCATGACCGTAGATGATGGTAGTAATGTAGACCGGCTGGTGAATAGAGAGCTTTGCCTTACAGCTCAGCTCCCCCTTCACCAAAACGGACCGGCACAATGTCCACAATACTACAGATGCTGCACAAGTCTTCATACTGAGATGGGAAAGGATTTCCAAATGTTGCACAATAAACTTCAAACATCTCCATCAGCTGTCCCGCGCACCTGCTGCAGACAGCAAGGATCAGACTCTCTGGGTAGCCTTGCTGAATGTAAGGTCCCTAACCAATAAGACTTTTATTCTGAATGACTTTTTTACCTCCAAAAAACTGGATTTTATGTTCCTGACAGAAACTTGGATTCATGTTGGTGAATCAGCTCCATTTTCTGAACTTCTCCCTCCTGACTGCGCTTTCTTCAGCTCTCCTCGGACCACAGGTAAAGGAGGTGGATTAGCTTCTGTTTTTAAATCCAGTTTTAAATGTCGGCAGATCCCCACTCATTTTTATCAGAGTTTTGAACTTCAGATGTTGGAGATAAACTTCTCTCCACTTTTACTCTGCGCCACAATCTACCGGCCGCCTAAATACAGCAAGGATTTTATTAAAGATTTTACTGATTTTATGACGGGACTTATGCTACGTTATGACCAAATTTTAATAACGGGCGATTTCAATTTGCACGTGGACAGTGAGGCTGGACCTCTGGTCAAAGATTTTATGAACATTATTGACTCTTTTAATCTCACGCAATCCGTCACAGCTGCCACGCATGAGAAAGGGCACACGCTGGATCTCGTGCTATCCTATGGGATAAATATATCATCCGCGGAAATCTGTGGGAGTCTTTTATCAAATCATCTACCCGTTCTGTTCACTGCGGTGGTCTCTGGTAGGAAGGAACGGGCTGGACCATCCGTGCGCTCTGCGTGCGCAATTAATTCAACCACAGCGCTGCGCTTCTTAGCTGATTTTAATGACTCCGTCTCCTGCAACCCTCAGTTCTGTTCTGTGTCCAGCGTGGATGAGTTTACTGAACTTTTTAGTTCCTCTGACATTCTGAACTCTGTTGCTCTGCTGAAGATCAAAAGGAGGAAGTCATGTCAGCCGTGGCTGAGCGAACACACACGCGCGCTCAGACGTCTGTGCAGACGGGCTGAGAGGAAATGGTGTAAGGACAGACTGCAGGTTTCCCTGGACCTATTTAAAGACAGCTTGTTAAATTATCAGAGTGCTGTTAAAGCTGCAAAAACAGCTTTTTTATCCAACATGGTTTCTAACAACAGTCACAGACTGCAGGTTCTTTTTAATGTTTTTAACTCTGTTGTAAAACCTAGTGATGCTGGTCATATTGTTGAAGCTCCTGCACTGTGTGAACAGTTTTCAAAGTTTTTTATAGATAAAATCACTGCTCTGAGACCCTCTTCAACACAAATTTACACAGATCCATCCTCATTCCCTCCATCCTCAGCTTCCTTTGAACAGTTTGAGCAGGTGACTTTAATTGTTTTAAAGGACATTGTGGATCACATGCATCCTTCTAATTCACCTCTGGACTGTGTTCCCTCTATACTGTTCAAAGAAGTTTTTAGCACTGTTGGACCATTAGTTCTCGTCATGATTAACATGTCCCTGTCATCAGGCTGTGTTCCAGCTTCTTTTAAACATGCTGTGGTGCAGCCTCATAAAGAAGAAGAACCTCGATACAGCACTGCTCTTAAATTATAGACCCATTTCAAAACTACCTTTTCTGTCAAAAATTTTAGAGAAAGTTGTTTTTAATCAACTTAAGAGGTTTTTAACTGCCAACAGCATTGGTGAAAAATTCCAGTCAGGTTTTAAATCAGGCCACAGCACAGAGACAGTCCTTTTAAGAGTTTTTAATGACCTTCTTTTAACTGTTGATGCAGGAGGATCTGCTGTTTTAGTGCTTTTAGACCTTTCTGCTGCCTTTGATACTGTGGACCACAACATCTTGTTGTCATGACTGGAACACGTGGTCGGTATCAAAGGCACAGTTTTATCCTGGTTTAGATCCTACCTGACTGACAGGTCAGTTTTTCTGTTCATTTAGGGAACTGTTCTTCATCTCCAGCTCCTTTGATCTGTGGAGTCCCTCAAGGGTCTATTTTAGGTCCACTGCTTTTTAATTTGTACATGTTGCCTTTGGGGTCCATTTTTAGAAAACACAACATTCCTTTTCACTGCTTTGCTGATGATACACAGTTATATCTTCCAATTGAGTCAGACAGGGTCACTCCACTGGATCCACTCCTGGACTGTCTGAATGACATTAAAATCTGGTTAAAACTTAATTTTCTAAATCTAAATGAAAATAAAACGGAAGCCATCAGCTTTGGCAAATGTAACACCCTAAATGTTCTTGGCCCCTTGGCTTCATACAGCCACTCCAATGTCAGGAATCTGGGAGTTATTTTTGACAGTGCTTTTAAGTTAGACAAACAGATAAATGCTGTAGTTAAATCCGGTTTCTTCCAGCTAAGACTCATTGCCAAGGTGAAGTCTTGTCTCTCTTTCAGAGACCTTGAAAAGGTGATTCACGCTTTTATTACTTCTCGCTTGGACTATTGTAATTCACTGTATGTTGGTTTAGACAAATCATCTTTGCATCGTTTACAATCTGTCCAGAACGCAGCAGCTCGTCTTTTAACTTCAACTAAAAAATATGAACACATAACCCCTGTCCTGGCATCCCTTCACTGGCTCCCTGTCTGCTATCGAATTGATTTTAAGATTTTATTGCTTGTTTTTAAAATCTTAAAAGGTCTGGCCCCGTCATATTTATGTGATCTTATCAACATCTACACTCCTGTAAGAGCACTCCGGTCTACCAACCAGTTTCTCTTAGATGTCCCCAGATCCAAAATGAAATCTAGAGGTGATCGGGCTTTTGCAGTTGCTGCTCCAAAACTGTGGAACAGTTTACCTGAGAATGTAAAGACTGCTCAGACTGTTGACACTTTTAAATCTTCACTTAAGACTCATCTCTTTTACTTGGCATTTGATCCTCGCAGAATCTGAGATCAAATTTTGAGCAGATTTTATTGTTGTTGTGTATTTACTGATAGCTTTATTATGTTTAGTGGCACTAGATGCATTTTACTCTGTTGTTGTTGTTTTTGTTTTGTTTTTAACTGTAAAGCACTTTGGTTGACTTCGGTTGTTTTTATGTGCTATATAAATAAAATTGACATTGACATTGAGTGTATTTTTCCCCTGGTTGAACACTTGACATGCTGGTAGAATTTTCGCAAGACAGATTTTAGGTTTCCTTGATTGATATCCCCAGCTATGATGTGTACCCCATCAGGGTAAACGTGTTGCGTGTGTTAATTGTTTTTGAAGTGGATTGAGAGCTGTGCTTACATTAGCATTGGGTGGAATATGAACAGCTAGGAATAGCACAGCTGTTCTCTCTCTATGCAGAAACAACAGCCTGTGCTTAACTGAGAGGTATTCTAGATCAGAAACCCTTGTCTGTCAGTAATAGATCAGCCATCATATAAAAGTTCTGTTAGAAGTGTGTGAAATATATACTCGGGGTTGAACAGACTAATAGACTAGTTGATTCTAGGACATCTCGCAAGTTTTTAAATTTCACATCGACTAGTCAGTCAGTGGGTGTGTAACGTGACCAGCTGGGCCGCTGCCTACAAAACTGATTCTTCCAAGCAGATGGAAGGTGAGGAGGAGGCAAAATCTTCCCAAACAGGTAGAAAGTCATCAACAGTGTGGAAGTATTTCACTAACGATGACGTTGTTTTTAGTTTCATTTTATTTTATTCCTAGTGGAATCCACCACTGCTCTGGTTTTGGTCAGGGTTTGATTACACACTTGGATTTTGGTTTGGGTTTGATGAAGGTGCTCTGGTTTTGATCTAGGTTTGTTGAAGTGCTCTTGTTTTGGTTGGGGTTTGTTGATACGCTCTGGTTTGATGAAGTGCTCTGGTTTTGATCTAGGTTTGTTGAAGTGCCCTGGTGTTGGAGTTTGTTGAAGTGCTCTGGTTTTGGTTTGGGTTTGATGAAGGTGCTCTGGTTTTGATCTAGGTTTGTTGAAGTGCTCTTGTTTTGGTTGGGGTTTGTTGATACGCTCTGGTTTGATGAAGTGCTCTGGTTTTGATCTAGGTTTGTTGAAGTGCCCTGGTGTTGGAGTTTGTTGAAGTGCTCTGGTTTTGGTTGGGGTTTGATGAAGGTGCTCTGGTTTTGATCTAGGTTTGTTGAAATGCTCTGGTGTTGGGGTTTGATGAAGTGCTCTGGTTTTGGTTGGGGTTTGTTGAAGTGCTCTGGTGTTGGGGTTTGATGAAGTGCTTTGGTTTTGGTTGGGGTTTGTTGAAGTGCTTTGGTGTTGGGGTTTGATGAAGTGCTCTGGTTTTGGTTGGGGTTTGATGAAATGCTCTGGTTTTGGTTGGGGTTTGATGAAGGTGCTCTGGTTTGGAGCTAGGTTTGTTGATACGCTCTGGTTTTGGTTGGGGTTTGTTGACGTGCTCTGGTTTTGGTTGGGGTTCGTTGATACGCTCTGGTTTTGGTTGGGGTTTGATGAAGGTGCTCTGGTTTTGATCTAGGTTTGTTGAAGTGCCCTGGTGTTGGAGTTTGTTGAAGAGCTCTGGTTTTGGTTTGGGTTTGATGAAGGTGCTCTGGTTTTGATCTAGGTTTGTTGAAGTGCTCTGGTGTTGGGGTTTGTTGATACGCTCTGGTTTTGGTTGGGGTTTGATGAAGTGCTCTGGTTTTGGTTGGGGTTTGATGAAGTGCTCTGGTTTTGGTTGTGGTTTGATGAAGTGCTCTGGTTTTGATCTAGGTTTGTTGAAGTGCCCTGGTGTTGGAGTTTGTTGAAGTGCTCTGGTTTTGGTTTGGGTTTGATGAAGGTGCTCTGGTTTTGATCTAGGTTTGTTGAAGTGCTCTTGTTTTGGTTGGGGTTTGTTGATACGCTCTGGTTTGATGAAGTGCTCTGGTTTTGATCTAGGTTTGTTGAAGTGCCCTGGTGTTGGAGTTTGTTGAAGTGCTCTGGTTTTGGTTGGGGTTTGATGAAGGTGCTCTGGTTTTGATCTAGGTTTGTTGAAATGCTCTGGTGTTGGGGTTTGATGAAGTGCTCTGGTTTTGGTTGGGGTTTGTTGAAGTGCTCTGGTGTTGGGGTTTGATGAAGTGCTTTGGTTTTGGTTGGGGTTTGTTGAAGTGCTTTGGTGTTGGGGTTTGATGAAGTGCTCTGGTTTTGGTTGGGGTTTGATGAAATGCTCTGGTTTTGGTTGGGGTTTGATGAAGGTGCTCTGGTTTGGAGCTAGGTTTGTTGATACGCTCTGGTTTTGGTTGGGGTTTGTTGACGTGCTCTGGTTTTGGTTGGGGTTCGTTGATACGCTCTGGTTTTGGTTGGGGTTTGATGAAGGTGCTCTGGTTTTGGTCTAGGTTTGTTGAAGTGCCCTGGTGTTGGAGTTTGTTGAAGAGCTCTGGTTTTGGTTTGGGTTTGATGAAGGTGCTCTGGTTTTGATCTAGGTTTGTTGAAGTGCTCTGGTGTTGGGGTTTGTTGATACGCTCTGGTTTTGGTTGGGGTTTGATGAAGTGCTCTGGTTTTGGTTGGGGTTTGATGAAGTGCTCTGGTTTTGGTTGTGGTTTGATGAAGTGCTCTGGTTTTGATCTAGGTTTGTTGAAGTGCTCTGGTTTTGATCTAGGTTTGTTGAAGTGCTCTTGTTTTGGTTGGGGTTTGTTGATACACTCTGGTTTTGGTTGGGGTTTGATGAAGATGCTCTGGTTTTGATCTAGGTTTGTTGAAGTGCTCTGGTGTTGGGGTTTGATGAAATGCTCTGGTTTTGGTTCAGGTTTGTTGAAGTGCTCTGGTGTTGGGGTCTGATGAAGTGCTCTGGTTTTGGTTGGGGTTTGATGAAATGCTCTGGTTTTGGTTGGGGTTTGATGAAATGCTCTGGTTTTGGTTGGGGTTTGATGAAGGTGCTCTTTTGAGCTAGGTTTGTTGATACGCTCTGGTTTTGGTTGGGGTTTGTTGAAGT
>JBBPBX010082109.1:0-15808 GCA_038048925.1 Garcialebias charrua | reverse complement strand
AACTCAGAACATGCAAATGACTGAACAAGACTTCCCAATACTTTACACCCGTTTCAAGCTTATGTAACTCACAAGGCAATGCTTTCTTGGAAAAGCCAAGAAATGGCTTGAGTACAGCTCAAGTATGCAACTGTATGTGTCACACTTTACAATAAACTGCAATTCTGCCAGGCAGTGACATTGCTTTCTCCTTCCATAGGCATCTGAATGTACTTCATTTTGGTAGAGAGCATTGTTCATTGAACGCTTTTAGCAACAAACCTGAATATACTTTCAACTTAAAAGTCCAAAACCCTTATGTGCCACAGACACAATTTTAACATTGCACTCTTCTGTTGAAATGTGGGCCTGGAATGAAACATATGAGCTTGTTCTGGTTCTCCTGCAGATTTGGTCACAGTAGGACCATGCTAAACATGGTTTGTTCTTCAGTCTATAATCCTACAGTGTGTTTTATTGTATTCTTTGCTGACAAAAATGCAATGGTTACAAGTGAAATAATGTTATGTTCTCCAGCAATAGAAGAAAGTACCGGTAAGATAAAATTGCTCAAGTTCTAAATACCCTAAGCGAGAAACAGAAACCGTTGTCAATATCCCAAAAAGCAGTGTCAAGCAATTACGTTGCCACATAAAATGAGTCCATAGTTGAGTGAGAGTTCAAATTTAGTTCCTACTATCCAGGGCTAAAATTTGATTGCATGTATGTTATGGTTTTGATACTGAAAATGTAGTTCCTCGGAAATGTAGTCTTTAGTTAAAACTTGCACCAGAAGGACAGGCGTTGTCAGCCTATAATGATACCTGCCGTACCCATTCATGAACAGAGATGATAGACAATAAAATCAAGTGAAGGCAAAGCATTGCCATCAAACAAGAAAAGATGGGCAATAAAATTGGCTTTTCTCTCTCCCTTGTGATTGCAGTGGCATAGCTTGGTACATGAGTGGATCCATGTTAAAGTCTACTGTATTGGCAATGTGAATGAACCCTCGTAATATACAAAAGGTTGTTTGATTTCAGTTTCACTGTGCTTTTCTGAATCGTTTCCAGTACTAATGAAGGCAAGCAGATATTCTAGAGATTTGACTAATGCACAGTCACGTGTGTGCATACCATTGCAAACAGGTGCATTGGTGGTTCAGTGGTAGAATTCTCGTTTGCCATGCGGGTGACCCGGGTTCGATTCCCGGCCAATGCATTGGAGTATATAATCTGTGGTTGCATGGCTCTTGTGGAATCAACGTGCGTGGCAAGCATGTGTCGGCACATTTACTCGGATAAAATACGAGAGTTTTTTCCCCGTGATCTTTTATGAAGCCGGATAGAAACCATGAAGGCTTGAGTTGATTAAGAGCATGGCCATTAAAAGCATGCTTTTAATGCTCCCCGTCGGGGAATCGAACCCCGGTCTCCCGCGTGACAGGCGGGGATACTCACCACTATACTAACGAGGACACGTCACGGTAGTTTTTCTAATGACAATTTCTTTTTTTTTCTTTTTTGCCATGCATGCTTCATCTATGCTTTTGGAACACAAAAACTTCACGGGAAAAGGTTGCAAAAACTCACTCAGATTGCATGGACAAAACCATCTTATGCTTTTAAAGCTCTGTTGTCAGGCAGTTCAAAATCTTCACTAGATAAAGAATACCACTATGCCTTAGCAACAATCCCAAGGAAATCCACAACAGACAAGAACCCATGAAACCCACACCATGAAGAAATGGCACAATGAAAATAGGAACCTAACAACTCAGAACATGCAAATGACTGAACAAGACTTCCCAATACTTTACACCCGTTTCAAGCTTATGTAACTCACAAGGCAATGCTTTCTTGGAAAAGCCAAGAAATGGCTTGAGTACAGCTCAAGTATGCAACTGTATGTGTCACACTTTACAATAAACTGCAATTCTGCCAGGCAGTGGCATTGCTTTCTCCTTCCATAGGCATCTGAATGTACTTCATTTTGGTAGAGAGCATTGTTCATTGAACGCTTTTAGCAACAAACCTGAATATACTTTCAACTTAAAAGTCCAAAACCCTTATGTGCCACAGACACAATTTTAACATTGCACTCTTCTGTTGAAATGTGGGCCTGGAATGAAACATATGAGCTTGTTCTGGTTCTCCTGCAGATTTGGTCACAGTAGGACCATGCTAAACATGGTTTGTTCTTCAGTCTATAATCCTACAGTGTGTTTTATTGTATTCTTTGCTGACAAAAATGCAATGGTTACAAGTGAAATAATGTTATGTTCTCCAGCAATAGAAGAAAGTACCGGTAAGATAAAATTGCTCAAGTTCTAAATACCCTAAGCGAGAAACAGAAACCGTTGTCAATATCCCAAAAAGCAGTGTCAAGCAATTACGTTGCCACATAAAATGAGTCCATAGTTGAGTGAGTGTTCAAATTTAGTTCCTACTATCCAGGGCTAAAATTTGATTGCATGTATGTTATGGTTTTGATACTGAAAATGTAGTTCCTCGGAAATGTAGTCTTTAGTTAAAACTTGCACCAGAAGGACAGGCGTTGTCAGCCTATAATGATACCTGCCGTACCCATTCATGAACAGAGATGATAGACAATAAAATCAAGTGAAGGCAAAGCATTGCCATCAAACAAGAAAAGATGGGCAATAAAATTGGCTTTTCTCTCTCCCTTGTGATTGCAGTGGCATAGCTTGGTACATGAGTGGATCCATGTTAAAGTCTACTGTATTGGCAATGTGAATGAACCCTCGTAATATACAAAAGGTTGTTTGATTTCAGTTTCACTGTGCTTTTCTGAATCGTTTCCAGTACTAATGAAGGCAAGCAGATATTCTAGAGATTTGACTAATGCACAGTCACGTGTGTGCATACCATTGCAAACAGGTGCATTGGTGGTTCAGTGGTAGAATTCTCGTTTGCCATGCGGGTGACCCGGGTTCGATTCCCGGCCAATGCATTGGAGTATATAATCTGTGGTTGCATGGCTCTTGTGGAATCAACGTGCGTGGCAAGCATGTGTCGGCACATTTACTCGGATAAAATACGAGAGTTTTTTCCCCGTGATCTTTTATGAAGCCGGATAGAAACCATGAAGGCTTGAGTTGATTAAGAGCATGGCCATTAAAAGCATGCTTTTAATGCTCCCCGTCGGGGAATCGAACCCCGGTCTCCCGCGTGACAGGCGGGGATACTCACCACTATACTAACGAGGACACGTCACGGTAGTTTTTCTAATGACAATTTCTTTTTTTTTCTTTTTTGCCATGCATGCTTCATCTATGCTTTTGGAACACAAAAACTTCACGGGAAAAGGTTGCAAAAACTCACTCAGATTGCATGGACAAAACCATCTTATGCTTTTAAAGCTCTGTTGTCAGGCAGTTCAAAATCTTCACTAGATAAAGAATACCACTATGCCTTAGCAACAATCCCAAGGAAATCCACAACAGACAAGAACCCATGAAACCCACACCATGAAGAAATGGCACAATGAAAATAGGAACCTAACAACTCAGAACATGCAAATGACTGAACAAGACTTCCCAATACTTTACACCCGTTTCAAGCTTATGTAACTCACAAGGCAATGCTTTCTTGGAAAAGCCAAGAAATGGCTTGAGTACAGCTCAAGTATGCAACTGTATGTGTCACACTTTACAATAAACTGCAATTCTGCCAGGCAGTGACATTGCTTTCTCCTTCCATAGGCATCTGAATGTACTTCATTTTGGTAGAGAGCATTGTTCATTGAACGCTTTTAGCAACAAACCTGAATATACTTTCAACTTAAAAGTCCAAAACCCTTATGTGCCACAGACACAATTTTAACATTGCACTCTTCTGTTGAAATGTGGGCCTGGAATGAAACATATGAGCTTGTTCTGGTTCTCCTGCAGATTTGGTCACAGTAGGACCATGCTAAACATGGTTTGTTCTTCAGTCTATAATCCTACAGTGTGTTTTATTGTATTCTTTGCTGACAAAAATGCAATGGTTACAAGTGAAATAATGTTATGTTCTCCAGCAATAGAAGAAAGTACCGGTAAGATAAAATTGCTCAAGTTCTAAATACCCTAAGCGAGAAACAGAAACCGTTGTCAATATCCCAAAAAGCAGTGTCAAGCAATTACGTTGCCACATAAAATGAGTCCATAGTTGAGTGAGTGTTCAAATTTAGTTCCTACTATCCAGGGCTAAAATTTGATTGCATGTATGTTATGGTTTTGATACTGAAAATGTAGTTCCTCGGAAATGTAGTCTTTAGTTAAAACTTGCACCAGAAGGACAGGCGTTGTCAGCCTATAATGATACCTGCCGTACCCATTCATGAACAGAGATGATAGACAATAAAATCAAGTGAAGGCAAAGCATTGCCATCAAACAAGAAAAGATGGGCAATAAAATTGGCTTTTCTCTCTCCCTTGTGATTGCAGTGGCATAGCTTGGTACATGAGTGGATCCATGTTAAAGTCTACTGTATTGGCAATGTGAATGAACCCTCGTAATATACAAACGGTTGTTCAAAGTCAAAGTCAACTTTATTGTCAGATCTGCAATATGTACTGTACAGGACATACACAGGACCGAAATTGCGTTTCTCTCAGTCCCTCGGTGCAACAGTAAACATCTAAACATTGAAACACTGAAACATATAATAATTGACATAAGCATAAAATAGTAAAACTAACACTGTCCTGAGTTTTTTGCATAGTGGAATAAGAGTATGAAAATTTACACCAACTCTAAAACTAAAACATTAAACATTTAATGAACATAATACTGTCCTGAGTTTTTGCATACTAGTATAAAAAAAGAGTATAAAAAGTATAACTAAAATAAACTAAAGGTTTCTAGCATTGACATTTGCAAAGTGGCAAAGCAGCGTATGAGTTAATGTACACAGTATATGTATGAGGTAGTAGTTGATGTTGTTATAGAGGCAAAAAGTGGCATATGCAGTAAGGCACATTGGGCATCCCTAAATAAGACCGTTCAGAGCACATTGTATATGTATCAGCAGTGGTGTAGATATTAGAGTAGTGTAAATGTAAACAGTAGTAGTTACATGTAAGCAGTAGTAATAAAAGTAAACAGTATTAATAAATGTAAACAGAGAATGTAAACAGTATTATGATTATAGGCAGTGATGTAATACAAACATTAGTGCAAGTATGAGAAGTAGTGCAAACTGTATGAGCACATGACCGAGAGCTTAGTGAATAAACCGTTTGATGACACAGAGTCCAGTGTTAAAATCTTTGTGTTGTGTGGTAATGTGTGAGAAAGTTTTAGTGTTAAGGCAGTTCAAATGGGAGGGGGGGCAGAGCAGGCAGAGTGTTTAGCATCCTGACTGCCTGATGAACAGAGCTGTCTCTCAGTCTGCTGGTTCGAGCCTGGAGACTCCTCAGTCTCCTCCCTGATGGCAGCAGTCTAAAGCGGCTGTGTAGTGGGTGTGTGGGATCACCTGCCATGCGGTGGGCTTTCCGAGTGAGGCGTTTGCTGTGTAAGTCCTGCAGTGAGGGGAAGGAGGTGCCGACTATCTTCTCAGCTGCTCTCACAATGCGCTGGAGGCTCTTGCGGCAGGATGCAGTACATGCACCAAACCACACAGTGATGCAGCTGGTCAGGACACTTTCTATGGCACCTCTGTAGAAGGTGCTCATGATGGGGGTTGAAGCTCCAGCCCTTTTCAGCTTGCGGAGAAAGTAGAGACGCTGGTGAGCCTTCTTTGCCAGTGCTGCAGTGTTCCTGCTCCAGGACAGGTCCTTTGAGACGTGCACTCCCAGGAACTTGGTGCTGTCTACTCTCTCCACTGCGGTGCTGTTGATGGTCAGAGGGGCATGTTGGGCATCCTTCTTCCTGAAGTCCACAACAATCTCCTTTGTCTTCTCCACGTTGAGAGTGAGATTGTTGTGTCCGCACCACAAGGCCAGGCGGCTCACCTCGTTCCTGTAGTCCGTCTCATCGTTGTTGCTGATGAGACCCACCACTGTTGTGTCGTCCGCAAACTTGATGAAGTGGTTGGAGCTGTATGATGGTGTGCAGTCGTGTGTTAGCAGGGTGAATAGAAGGGGGCTCAGTACACATCCTTGTGGGGCCCCTGTGTTCAATGTGATGGTGCTAGATGTGTTACTCCCGACTCGTACTGTCTGTGGTCTCCCGGTCAGGAAGTCTAGCAGCCAGTTACACATTGAGGTATTCAGCCCCAGACTGTCCAGTTTAAGGATGAGCTGTTGGGGGATGATGGTGTTGAATGCCGAGCTGAAGTCGATGAACAACATTCTAACATAGGAGTCCTTCGTGTCCAGATGTGTGAGAGCTGTGTGAAGGGCAGAGGAGATGGCATCGTCGGTTGAGCGATTAGGTCGGTATGCAAATTGGAAGGGATCCAGGGAGTCAGGGAGGACAGATGTGATGCTTTTCATGACTAGCCGTTCAAAGCACTTCATCAGGATGGGGGTGAGTGCTACTGGGCGATAGTCATTGAGGCATGCGGGCGTTGCCTTCTTTGGGACAGGGATGATGGTGGTGGCTTTGAAACAGGTGGGGACGATGGCCTGGCTCAGTGAGATGTTAAAGATGTCCGTGAAGACCGCTGCGAGTTCCCCTGCACAGTCCTTCAGCACACGACCAGGTATGTTGTCAGGACCAGAGGCCTTCCGGGCGTTAATCTTGATGAATGATCGCCTTACGCTGTCTGAGGACAGCGTCAGCACCTGGCCATCAGGAGAGGGGGGGAGTTTATGTGCTGGTGTGCTGTTACTTGCCTCGAACCGAGCAAAGAACTCATTCAGTTCATTCAGCGCAGAGGCTGAGCTGTCACAGGTCTGGGGGGGTGGTTTGTAGTTTGTGATGGTCTGTATTCCCTGCCACAGACTGCGTGTATCCCTGCTGTCCTTGAATTCTTGAATTTTGATTTCAGTTTCACTGTGCTTTTCTGAATCGTTTCCAGTACTAATGAAGGCAAGCAGATATTCTAGAGATTTGACTAATGCACAGTCACGTGTGTGCATACCATTGCAAACAGGTGCATTGGTGGTTCAGTGGTAGAATTCTCGTTTGCCATGCGGGTGACCCGGGTTCGATTCCCGGCCAATGCATTGGAGTATATAATCTGTGGTTGCATGGCTCTTGTGGAATCAACGTGCGTGGCAAGCATGTGTCGGCACATTTACTCGGATAAAATACGAGAGTTTTTTCCCCGTGATCTTTTATGAAGCCGGATAGAAACCATGAAGGCTTGAGTTGATTAAGAGCATGGCCATTAAAAGCATGCTTTTAATGCTCCCCGTCGGGGAATCGAACCCCGGTCTCCCGCGTGACAGGCGGGGATACTCACCACTATACTAACGAGGACACGTCACGGTAGTTTTTCTAATGACAATTTCTTTTTTTTTTCTTTTTTGCCATGCATGCTTCATCTATGCTTTTGGAACACAAAAACTTCACGGGAAAAGGTTGCAAAAACTCACTCAGATTGCATGGACAAAACCATCGTATGCTTTTAAAGCTCTGTTGTCAGGCAGTTCAAAATCTTCACTAGATAAAGAATACCACTATGCCTTAGCAACAATCCCAAGGAAATCCACAACAGACAAGAACCCATGAAACCCACACCATGAAGAAATGGCACAATGAAAATAGGAACCTAACAACTCAGAACATGCAAATGACTGAACAAGACTTCCCAATACTTTACACCCGTTTCAAGCTTATGTAACTCACAAGGCAATGCTTTCTTGGAAAAGCCAAGAAATGGCTTGAGTACAGCTCAAGTATGCAACTGTATGTGTCACACTTGCAATTCTGCCAGGCAGTGACATTGCTTTCTCCTTCCATAGGCATCTGAATGTACTTCATTTTGGTAGAGAGCATTGTTCATTGAACGCTTTTAGCAACAAACCTGAATATACTTTCAACTTAAAAGTCCAAAACCCTTATGTGCCACAGACACAATTTTAACATTGCACTCTTCTGTTGAAATGTGGGCCTGGAATGAAACATATGAGCTTGTTCTGGTTCTCCTGCAGATTTGGTCACAGTAGGACCATGCTAAACATGGTTTGTTCTTCAGTCTATAATCCTACAGTGTGTTTTATTGTATTCTTTGCTGACAAAAATGCAATGGTTACAAGTGAAATAATGTTATGTTCTCCAGCAATAGAAGAAAGTACCGGTAAGATAAAATTGCTCAAGTTCTAAATACCCTAAGCGAGAAACAGAAACCGTTGTCAATATCCCAAAAAGCAGTGTCAAGCAATTACGTTGCCACATAAAATGAGTCCATAGTTGAGTGAGTGTTCAAATTTAGTTCCTACTATCCAGGGCTAAAATTTGATTGCATGTATGTTATGGTTTTGATACTGAAAATGTAGTTCCTCGGAAATGTAGTCTTTAGTTAAAACTTGCACCAGAAGGACAGGCGTTGTCAGCCTATAATGATACCTGCCGTACCCATTCATGAACAGAGATGATAGACAATAAAATCAAGTGAAGGCAAAGCATTGCCATCAAACAAGAAAAGATGGGCAATAAAATTGGCTTTTCTCTCTCCCTTGTGATTGCAGTGGCATAGCTTGGTACATGAGTGGATCCATGTTAAAGTCTACTGTATTGGCAATGTGAATGAACCCTCGTAATATACAAAAGGTTGTTTGATTTCAGTTTCACTGTGCTTTTCTGAATCGTTTCCAGTACTAATGAAGGCAAGCAGATATTCTAGAGATTTGACTAATGCACAGTCACGTGTGTGCATACCATTGCAAACAGGTGCATTGGTGGTTCAGTGGTAGAATTCTCGTTTGCCATGCGGGTGACCCGGGTTCGATTCCCGGCCAATGCATTGGAGTATATAATCTGTGGTTGCATGGCTCTTGTGGAATCAACGTGCGTGGCAAGCATGTGTCGGCACATTTACTCGGATAAAATACGAGAGTTTTTTCCCCGTGATCTTTTATGAAGCCGGATAGAAACCATGAAGGCTTGAGTTGATTAAGAGCATGGCCATTAAAAGCATGCTTTTAATGCTCCCCGTCGGGGAATCGAACCCCGGTCTCCCGCGTGACAGGCGGGGATACTCACCACTATACTAACGAGGACACGTCACGGTAGTTTTTCTAATGACAATTTCTTTTTCTTTTCTTTTTTGCCATGCATGCTTCATCTATGCTTTTGGAACACAAAAACTTCACGGGAAAAGGTTGCAAAAACTCACTCAGATTGCATGGACAAAACCATCTTATGCTTTTAAAGCTCTGTTGTCAGGCAGTTCAAAATCTTCACTAGATAAAGAATACCACTATGCCTTAGCAACAATCCCAAGGAAATCCACAACAGACAAGAACCCATGAAACCCACACCATGAAGAAATGGCACAATGAAAATAGGAACCTAACAACTCAGAACATGCAAATGACTGAACAAGACTTCCCAATACTTTACACCCGTTTCAAGCTTATGTAACTCACAAGGCAATGCTTTCTTGGAAAAGCCAAGAAATGGCTTGAGTACAGCTCAAGTATGCAACTGTATGTCACAAGGCAATGCTTTCTTGGAAAAGCCAAGAAATGGCTTGAGTACAGCTCAAGTATGCAACTGTATGTGTCACACTTTACAATAAACTGCAATTCTGCCAGGCAGTGGCATTGCTTTCTCCTTCCATAGGCATCTGAATGTACTTCATTTTGGTAGAGAGCATTGTTCATTGAACGCTTTTAGCAACAAACCTGAATATACTTTCAACTTAAAAGTCCAAAACCCTTATGTGCCACAGACACAATTTTAACATTGCACTCTTCTGTTGAAATGTGGGCCTGGAATGAAACATATGAGCTTGTTCTGGTTCTCCTGCAGATTTGGTCACAGTAGGACCATGCTAAACATGGTTTGTTCTTCAGTCTATAATCCTACAGTGTGTTTTATTGTATTCTTTGCTGACAAAAATGCAATGGTTACAAGTGAAATAATGTTATGTTCTCCAGCAATAGAAGAAAGTACCGGTAAGATAAAATTGCTCAAGTTCTAAATACCCTAAGCGAGAAACAGAAACCGTTGTCAATATCCCAAAAAGCAGTGTCAAGCAATTACGTTGCCACATAAAATGAGTCCATAGTTGAGTGAGTGTTCAAATTTAGTTCCTACTATCCAGGGCTAAAATTTGATTGCATGTATGTTATGGTTTTGATACTGAAAATGTAGTTCCTCGGAAATGTAGTCTTTAGTTAAAACTTGCACCAGAAGGACAGGCGTTGTCAGCCTATAATGATACCTGCCGTACCCATTCATGAACAGAGATGATAGACAATAAAATCAAGTGAAGGCAAAGCATTGCCATCAAACAAGAAAAGATGGGCAATAAAATTGGCTTTTCTCTCTCCCTTGTGATTGCAGTGGCATAGCTTGGTACATGAGTGGATCCATGTTAAAGTCTACTGTATTGGCAATGTGAATGAACCCTCGTAATATACAAAAGGTTGTTTGATTTCAGTTTCACTGTGCTTTTCTGAATCGTTTCCAGTACTAATGAAGGCAAGCAGATATTCTAGAGATTTGACTAATGCACAGTCACGTGTGTGCATACCATTGCAAACAGGTGCATTGGTGGTTCAGTGGTAGAATTCTCGTTTGCCATGCGGGTGACCCGGGTTCGATTCCCGGCCAATGCATTGGAGTATATAATCTGTGGTTGCATGGCTCTTGTGGAATCAACGTGCGTGGCAAGCATGTGTCGGCACATTTACTCGGATAAAATACGAGAGTTTTTTCCCCGTGATCTTTTATGAAGCCGGATAGAAACCATGAAGGCTTGAGTTGATTAAGAGCATGGCCATTAAAAGCATGCTTTTAATGCTCCCCGTCGGGGAATCGAACCCCGGTCTCCCGCGTGACAGGCGGGGATACTCACCACTATACTAACGAGGACACGTCACGGTAGTTTTTCTAATGACAATTTCTTTTTTTTTTCTTTTTTGCCATGCATGCTTCATCTATGCTTTTGGAACACAAAAACTTCACGGGAAAAGGTTGCAAAAACTCACTCAGATTGCATGGACAAAACCATCGTATGCTTTTAAAGCTCTGTTGTCAGGCAGTTCAAAATCTTCACTAGATAAAGAATACCACTATGCCTTAGCAACAATCCCAAGGAAATCCACAACAGACAAGAACCCATGAAACCCACACCATGAAGAAATGGCACAATGAAAATAGGAACCTAACAACTCAGAACATGCAAATGACTGAACAAGACTTCCCAATACTTTACACCCGTTTCAAGCTTATGTAACTCACAAGGCAATGCTTTCTTGGAAAAGCCAAGAAATGGCTTGAGTACAGCTCAAGTATGCAACTGTATGTGTCACACTTTACAATAAACTGCAATTCTGCCAGGCAGTGACATTGCTTTCTCCTTCCATAGGCATCTGAATGTACTTCATTTTGGTAGAGAGCATTGTTCATTGAACGCTTTTAGCAACAAACCTGAATATACTTTCAACTTAAAAGTCCAAAACCCTTATGTGCCACAGACACAATTTTAACATTGCACTCTTCTGTTGAAATGTGGGCCTGGAATGAAACATATGAGCTTGTTCTGGTTCTCCTGCAGATTTGGTCACAGTAGGACCATGCTAAACATGGTTTGTTCTTCAGTCTATAATCCTACAGTGTGTTTTATTGTATTCTTTGCTGACAAAAATGCAATGGTTACAAGTGAAATAATGTTATGTTCTCCAGCAATAGAAGAAAGTACCGGTAAGATAAAATTGCTCAAGTTCTAAATACCCTAAGCGAGAAACAGAAACCGTTGTCAATATCCCAAAAAGCAGTGTCAAGCAATTACGTTGCCACATAAAATGAGTCCATAGTTGAGTGAGTGTTCAAATTTAGTTCCTACTATCCAGGGCTAAAATTTGATTGCATGTATGTTATGGTTTTGATACTGAAAATGTAGTTCCTCGGAAATGTAGTCTTTAGTTAAAACTTGCACCAGAAGGACAGGCGTTGTCAGCCTATAATGATACCTGCCGTACCCATTCATGAACAGAGATGATAGACAATAAAATCAAGTGAAGGCAAAGCATTGCCATCAAACAAGAAAAGATGGGCAATAAAATTGGCTTTTCTCTCTCCCTTGTGATTGCAGTGGCATAGCTTGGTACATGAGTGGATCCATGTTAAAGTCTACTGTATTGGCAATGTGAATGAACCCTCGTAATATACAAAAGGTTGTTTGATTTCAGTTTCACTGTGCTTTTCTGAATCGTTTCCAGTACTAATGAAGGCAAGCAGATATTCTAGAGATTTGACTAATGCACAGTCACGTGTGTGCATACCATTGCAAACAGGTGCATTGGTGGTTCAGTGGTAGAATTCTCGTTTGCCATGCGGGTGACCCGGGTTCGATTCCCGGCCAATGCATTGGAGTATATAATCTGTGGTTGCATGGCTCTTGTGGAATCAACGTGCGTGGCAAGCATGTGTCGGCACATTTACTCGGATAAAATACGAGAGTTTTTTCCCCGTGATCTTTTATGAAGCCGGATAGAAACCATGAAGGCTTGAGTTGATTAAGAGCATGGCCATTAAAAGCATGCTTTTAATGCTCCCCGTCGGGGAATCGAACCCCGGTCTCCCGCGTGACAGGCGGGGATACTCACCACTATACTATACTATACTAATGAAGGAAAGCAGATATTCTAGAGATTTGACTAATGCACAGTCACGTGTGTGCATACCATTGCAAACAGGTGCATTGGTGGTTCAGTGGTAGAATTCTCGTTTGCCACGCGGGGGCCAGTCACGTATAGGTGTAACGGACTGACATCAGGACGTGGGTTCAAGTCCCAGTCCTGGCAGAAATTTCTCAAGCAATTTCTCAAGTAAATTAAATGTAGCAATGGGATAATTGAGCAAATGTGCAAAACAGGTACAAAAGCTTGTCAGAAATGCACCTGGAGCAGGTGTGGTTACAGCTGTACAAAATAAAACACCAAGGTAAAGTTTATCATATCAAACTTTAATTGGGCAACTATTTTACAAAAATTGAAATGAAGTACAGAATTCTTCCATAAAAAATATAAAAACATTCAGGACTTTCCTGAAAATACATTCATGGTATAGATAAAATACCAAAAAGACTGTGACCTTGCTATATAACATGTTTTCTTTCTGTGAAATATTTACATGTTAACTTCCCATATTTACAGTATATACAGTTTTTTATTTGCATAAATATATGAAGATATATAATAATAATATAACTAAATAAACATCTCAATATGAGCATCTAAATAAACATCTCTATGAGGTTTATTTTTTCCTCTCTGCCACCCATCTCTGTTTCTCTGCCTCATAAAAATGAGATTTGGAGAACTCCTCCCAACTCATCTCCCTGACCATACCCTGTGATTGATAAATGGACAGAACCTTTGATGGACAATATATATATTTTCCTGCCACACCAGAGAACCCAGTATGGATGTGTGGGCTGTTTGGTCCCTGCTTCAGCTCCTTATAACAAAACCTGCAAACACGGCCTGTTGGCTGAGATTCTGTTCTTTTTCTCTTATTGTCATTTTTTTCCTCCACTCGTTTCTTTGTTTCCTGCAGTTCCCTTTGAAAGAAAGTTGTGGTAGAAAATTCCTCAAAGGACATGTTTGGATTGGAAAGTCCCTCAGCAGCATAAGTACCATGAACCTTTTTTGAGCAGTAAAAGTAACGGACAGGTCCCTGCATGAAGAAAAAATGAATGGAGGAACCATCAGTCTCATAACGAGACTTTGGCTGTCCACAGGAAAGACAAGTCTTTGTATGTCTTTTCTTCTGCTCGGGCTGTTGTTGCTGCTGCTTATCTAAAATGCCCTCCACAATTTTCTCTAACGAATCCTGTGTAAGAGGGATGGACAAAGCAGGTGCGTGTGGATTGAAGACAGGCGGCTCAATGGTGGTCACAGACACACTGGTTGACTGACTGGTTAAAGTGTGCCACAGTTCCTGGGTTTCCACAAGTTTTTCGGGGCTTGTATTTAACGAAGAGCTGGTGTTCAGGAGCTTTGCCAAGTGCTTGACATACCGCGAGATGTGAAGCTTGGTTGTTGGGTGCAGCAAGCTGTTGGGATTCATGGCAGCTCGATGAACAATGTCTGCATATTCTTGATCCACAGCCTTCAGAATGTCCTTCTTCCACGGTGTTTCTGCAGCAAGCCATCAATCGCCTCTTTCATAGGTGGTGTCCAGCGTGTGTGATCCAACACAAAGACACGTCCACCGGTCTTTACTGGTCCAGTGCGGGCACTCCTTGGTGAGGATCGCAGAGGCAGAGGATGTGAAGTCTCTGAAACACAATAAGGTAAGTACAATTCATCAGTATAAGTTTATAAATTTCCTCAATTTAATCCAGAAATGTAAATACATTGTGTTTGCTCACCTGTTGTAGAAACTTGGATTATTTCTGACTGGATTTCCTGCTTTAGGAAGTAACTAGAGTTACTGAAGGCCGGTTTTGCTACTGATGCCTCAGCAAGTGGAACAGCCAAATTTGAGCTCAATGTCACAGGTGGAGTTTGTACTTGTTTGGTGATGAATGATGGCAGAGGAAGCTGTGAAGGAGCTGCTACTCCTCTTTTCAAAGTTCTGTGTTTGTCCCAATCAAGAGGTACTGGCCGGCAGCCTGTTTCTACATACTGAAGTCCAAATCTTTCTCCAGTGTCACAGTTTGAGATTTGGAGTGCAGGATACTTTTCCTGGCCAGTGATCCTTTTGGAAGAAGTGTTTAATTCAGCTATCAAAGCTGGATCAAACACAGCAGGAAGGACAACTCCAGGCTGCTTCAGGTCCACCAGTCTTTGGTAGTTCCAACGCACAACTCCTGTCATGCCCTGTGCTTGGAACAGCTCAGTGGAGACCAGATTTCCAGTTACCCACTGGGCCTGATGGAAATGGTAACCCTCCTGCTGGGATGTACCTCTGACAGGAATCCAAATGGGGATCTTTGCACCTTCTCCGGGCACATGGTTCAGCTGAAGTGTTCCACCATACCTGTACATTATTCCGTCAGAGAGCTCGGGGTCACTCAAGCATCCACGAAGAATATGCACTCGCTGTATGCGCCATGTCTTCAGCATGGATGACTTAAACAAAGGGACGTCATTGGGATCCTTTGCCAGGTAAAAATGTTTTATGACTTGCTCCACTCTGTCCAGTAGCTCTGTGGGCTGTGGTATCCTGGTCCTGCAATGCTCCCGGATATGTTGTTTGGTTGGATTGGCTGGCTCAATACCACAGAACTCATAGGCATCCTTGAGCTTCTTCAGATCCTCCTTATCCACCACAGTGAAAGCAGCAGAGAGGAGCTGACAGAAAGTGCTGAAAAGAGGGTGATGTTCAGTTGTGCACTCCCTTGAAAAGCGCTGCAGACAGTGGAACAAGTCCAGCTTCACAACAATGTTTGGATTGTAGCATGACCTTGAGGCACAAGTATTAGTCAGGGGTCCTGAAGTAGCCGCAGCTACGATGGAAGGGGTTGTTTTCCAGGCATCCCAGTTTAGATGCTCACCAGGGATGCTGTCCGAGATCTTAAAGGAAGCACAGCAATCCCTAAAAAGAAGACATACAAGGATATTTAATAATAAACAGAAACATGAGTGAATAATTTTCCAATTAATTTATATATGATTTAATCCTTTACTTCTAAATGTTTTGTTCACAAGATTTCAGTAGCAGGTACCATATACTGAAAACTGTGAATGCTATATACATACATACATACATACATACATTACATCACACAGTATATATATATATATATATATATA
>JBBPBX010082108.1:0-15808 GCA_038048925.1 Garcialebias charrua | reverse complement strand
TAGTACATGTGATGAAACGAGATTATGTACACAGGGTCCCAGTTACATCCAACAACAAAATGTAAGAGAAAAACAGTAATAACATCTAGAATTAACTAAGAAAAACATCAACTAGTAATACACTAAGCCCTAATGTAATAGAAAAACACTACTCCAAGCAGCAGCACGAACATGAGTCTGTATGAGCAGATGGTCACAGATGAACACAGCAACAAGAAAACAGATCAGCATCAGCATGATGTGATATTTCACAGTGATTATTCTTATTATTTCTTGTAAGAGTGATGTAATGGGGCCACTTTTGCATCTATTTTAGGTTAACTTTTTTTTAGGGTGATAGAGAAACAGTTAAAATTATATTGCTGGTAACTTTGGTAATTTTCATTTCAATAAAGGTTTTACGTATTATATATGTGTGCTAGGAAATCCATTCTATAACTCTAAATACCAGTAGATCTTTTTCAGTTTTGAGAGGATTGCAGTTATTTTAAGTTAATTTTTTTTTATAATTGGTGTTCCTGTAGTTTTTTTTTTTAATGCAACAGCAGAAATGTTATTTTGATCAGAGTATGGTAGATCTGAAGGTGAGGCACTTCCGGTGCTATAACCTCGGCTAGAGTTCAGTGGAGCAAATACATAAGATGTAGAAATTAATGTTCTTAAGAAACAATCATAAAGTCTGTGTACTTTGTATATAATGTGAGTTTTACTTGTGTTTCTGCAAGTTTTTGGCCGATATTCTTCTCTAACTCAGGCTTAGTAAAAGTGTATGATATTAATATTACATTTTATTGTTATAAACGTGTTTAGAACCATGCTATAAAAATGTTATTTTATAGGACCTAAAGAATTTCCTGCAAAAAATACTTTGCTTACTGCAGCCTGATGCGTTGATCGTTTCACAAACGAGCATTGAATGTACAGATATTTAACGTCACTAACATTTATGTTTGTTTACAGGGAGACTGATAAACTTGTTTTTTTCTTCTTCTTCACACAATAAATGCACCTGTTGTCTTGGTAAAAGTTTGTAAGCATGCCATAATTTCCAAAAGATTTAAAAACATTTAAATGATGATTTCACTACGTTTTAGGAGAATTTCAAGTTTAAAAACACTTTATCGACTTTAAAAGTCTCTGTTTATTGTGCGTTCTTATACAAATGTATAAATTATTTACATTTATTTCATTTTCCAATTTTCAGTGTTTCTGATAAAACACTTTCTTGGAAAAAATATTCTAGCGGTAAAGAAATAAACTGATTGCAACAACACTAAACAGTATTGTTAATCACTCTTTGGGCGCTGCTTGGCCAGTTACCATACAATCTGTACAAATTTGTATAAGTTGGTGTGAATCTTAAAGGGATTGTGACATGATGTTGGAAATTTGCATATTTGTCACAACATATGTATCTTATATCATTCAGCTCTGTTCGTTTTTGCAAAATAAATTATAAATATATTGAAATTTAATTCCAAGTTATGGTAGTTTTTTCTCTGGGACACGCCCCTAAAAATCCGCGCATTTCTGCAAAACGTCATCGTGACGTGACAACAGGCAGAAGGCAGAGCCTTGCCCGTTTGTCTGGTGTGGTAACTGCTTCCCATACAGATTATTTTTCTGAAAGATCACCTCTTTTTTTTGTGCCGTCACGTTGTAGCGCATTTGGGTGTTCTAATATCAGCAGTGAACAAGTGAGCATTCACAAATTCCCAAAAGATGAGAAACTTTGCTTAGAATGGACAAGTACAGAGAACGAGGGAACGATGGGTTCCTAAAGAGTCGTATGTCTGCAGCGACCATCTTACTGCCGATCAAGTAACATCAGTAATTTTTTTTATTCATGGAGGGTTTATTAATGAGCGTTTTGGATGATTTACTGTCTTAAAATTATAAATCTCAAACGCGACCGGGCCTTGCTGTTAGCTTAGTGTTAGCACAACAACAAAGACCCACATCACGAAGCTATCCTCACTTAGCAACTGTTTATGAAATAAACCGTGTCTAAATCACTTTTCCATTGATCGAGTGTCCAATAACAGTATTTGATGAATAATAACCCTTCGATTGCTTTAATACATTCAAGTAATAACAATAAGTTGTGTTTGGTCGCTGCTATCAAACTAGCCGGCTCACTTCGCGGCAGCCGATGTGGGACCATTCCCCGGCTCACCCTAGGGACACTCCCCTGCGAGGCCTATTCGGGTCACCCCTCTGCATGACCCACTCTAGAGACACTCTCCTGCGAGGCCTGCTTCCTGACAGCCCAAGCGAAGCTCACTCCCCGGCGGCCCATGCAAGCTTGCTCCCTGGCGGCCTTCGCGAGACTTATTCCCAAAAGAGGCCGTAGCCCATGCATGCTCTCTCCCCTGCAGCCTACGTGAGGCTCATTCCCAAGAAGGGGTTGTAGCCCATGCACGCTCACTTCCCGGTAGCCCATGCGTGGCTCTCTCCAGCAGCCCGTGCGGGCTCTCTTTGGCAGCTTATGATGACTCGGCTCACTCTCTCTCTTCTGCAGCCCGTGCGAGGCTCACTCCCCAGCAGCCCATGCGGGCTCTCTCTCTGGTGGCCCATGACTCGGCCCACTCTTCCTCTATCTCTCCTCTACAGCCCATGCGGGCTCACTCTGCCGCAGCCTATACGGGACCATTCCCCAGCTCACTTCCTGGCAGCCCATGCGGGCTCTCTAGCAGCCTATGCGGGCTCACTCTCTGGCGACCTATGATGACTCGGCCCACTTTTCCTCTATCTCTTCTCTGGCAGCCCATGCGGGCTCTCTCTGGCGGGTCACTACCCCTCTCTCTCTGGCAGCCCATGCGGGCTCTCTCTCTCTGGCAGCTCAAGCGGGCTCACACCCCGCTTGAGCTGCCGGGCTTCCTCTTCACCTTTCAGCCAGACCCTCGCCAGCTCGGCCCCGGCTATTTTTTTGGGGGGGTAGATATCCATAATCTATCTCCCTATGCCGGACATTCAAGCTCTCAGCAGTCCAGCATGCATGCCCTCCGCCGGGGCCCGAGCGCCAAAGAAACCTTAATCAATAAAACGTTTTAATTGTACTCTCTCTCTCGTTTTGTGAGTCTCTTCAGGTATTTAAACTAACATTGCAGCCTAACACTGAGACTGAATATTTTTAGATTTATCTAGCAGTTTAATAGTCTTTTTGCCTAGCACTTTACATTGAATAAGAGTTGAATCCATAAGTTGTGTACAGTTTTCCCACTAAGCCTACCATAGTGGTCAACAGGACCATCAGATGTTGGTTTTGTAAAAAAGATTTTACCTGTACAAATTAGATCTAGAACAGAATACAGACCAAGAGTGAAACAATATCCATTAAAACCAGATGCAATGGAAGGTATTGAGCCAGTGATAAAAGATTTACTAAAAGCAGGAGTGCTTGTGGAATGCTATGACTCACCTTGTAACACGCCTATTTTTCCAGTAAAAAAGGCCCCACCCTCTTCCGGCTGGAGGATGGTGCAAGATTTGCAAGCAGTAAACAATGCGGTGATTCAAAGAGCTCCGTGTGTTCCCGATCCACACACCCTACTAAACTCTTTAAATCCTAAGGCTAATGCTTTCACTGTAGTGGACATAAGTAACGCCTTCTTTTCAGTTCCAATACATGAAGACAGACAATATTGGTTCTTTGCTGATCAAACTTTTATTGATGAGAAAATCATTAAAGAAATGCAGCAACAAGCACCTCTAAATGAACAAAAAATGTGGCTCTCAAAAGGAGCAAAACAAACAGCACTTGTCCTGAAAACAAACCAATCCTACCAAAAAATCTCTATAAATGCGCAGCAATATTGAGCCATGGAAAGACTCATGTCTCAACAGGAGGGATGGTAGGCTTAGTGGGAAAACTATACACAACTTATGGATTCAACTCTTATTCAAAAATTTTTTGTAAAGCATGTTCTCAGGGGAACCTGAGACCCAAAAGAGGTCAGTTTCCTAAACCAGTATATCCATTCCAACAACTACGTATGGATTTCATAGAACTAAACCAAAGGGAAGGGAAAAAAGTTCTGTTTGGTAATAGTTGATATTTTCAAAACAGGAACACCCAGATGCATTAACAGTGGCAAAAGCTCTTTGTAAAGACATAATACCGAGATTTGGTATACCAGAAAAAATCTATAGTGATAATGGCACACATTTTGTAAATCAGGTCATTACAAAATAGGAAAAGCCTTACTGTTGTCCGGTTCTGTGAGGTGCGGAGGTGTTATGAGCTGCTGCTGAGGAAAACTTTAAACCTGTGCGTGAGTATGACTATAAATCATTGGTAAGTCCATATTTATTTAAATACATTTATATAATTAAATGTAAGGTCATAAAAAAAGGGATACTAAAATTTAATAACGATTTATTTTTTCGCTGAACAAAGCTGGACGGGGAAACTTTGAAGAGCCTAGAATTGTTTGTTGACGATTATTTTGAAAAGCTAGTCATGAGCAAAACCAGTACATCCGGCGCTGCTAGCGAGTCAGCTAATGCCCCGTTAGCTAAACGACACCGAGAGGGTAGCTCAGATAGCTCGACAGAAACGTCCGCGGACAATTCAGGCTTCACGGCTATATTGGAATCAATAGACAAGAAGTTGTCTAGCTTAGACGCCCGGCTGGCTTTGGTAGAGGTGTTACACAAAGAATTCCAGAGTTTGAGAGAATCGCTCGAGTTCAGTCAACACCAGGTAGCATCTCTAGCTAAAGAAAATACGGAGTTGAAGGGGACCGTGAGACAAATAACAGACCAGATTACGCAGCTTTCTGGCGATAATAAGAAAATGAAAGAGTCATTGTTAGATATCCAAGCTAGAAGCATGCGGGAAAATCTAGTTTTTTCTGGAATTCCGGAGAAAACGGAGGAAGATCCGGAGGCCTCGGTCCGGGCCTTTATTCAGAACCAGCTAAAGTTGCCGAGTGACACTGTCAAATCGATCACTTTTCATCGAGTTCACCGCCTGGGAGGTAAAAAACCTGAGAATACTACTAGGCCACGGCCAATAATAGCTAAATTTGAACATTTCAAGCAAAAAGAACAGGTTAAAAGCCGAGGTAGGGAACTTCGTAACACACATTTCAGTATGAACGATCAATTTCCTGTAGAAATTCTGAATAGACGGCGCATTTTATTCCCAATAAGAAAGAAAAATATTAGCGAAGGAAGAAGAGCTAACATCTCGGTGGATAAACTCTACATAAACGGTCAGCTGTTTAGAGATCCAGAGGCTACTCCTTGGCTGTATTAGCCATATAATCAAGGTAAGAATTATTTTGGTTGTTAATATTAATTGATATTATTAAATATAGTATTTATTAATATTACTTACCAGCTATATTTATTTTCTTCAGCACAGCTCGGTTGGTGGGGTCACACAGATCGTGGTGGTACACAAGGTGTGATGGCACTTGATGTGGTAGGAGGGTTCTTTTGTTATTTTTTTTTCTTATCTGAGTTATGTTTTCATGTATATCATCTCTCTTTGTTTTCCTGTCTATATTTTTCTAAATTAACAATTGTCAGAGCACAAGCACAGGGGTTCACATTCATCTTTATATATCCATACATTTACTTCATAAATGAAAACTTCCCTGATTCAATATATAATTAACCTTTAAGGAATATGTTTTTGTCTGGATATATTACTATCTTTTGTATTTGTGACAATGGGTGTGGTTTAGCTATATTATCATTAGCACAGGTATGGGTACCTTAGGGTTTGTCACATGGAACATTAATGGAGCCGGTAGCCAACGTAAAAAATATAGAATTTTTAACCAGATTAAAAGATTAAAGGCAGATGTTGTATTACTCCAAGAAATTCATAAATTGGCATCAACTGTGGAGGAGCTTAAATCTTCAGAGTTTCCTAATGTATTCTCAGCATGTTATAATTCAAGACAAAGAGGGGTGGCAATTTTAATAAATAAAAATGTTAACTTCACAGTATTAGATCAGGTTATAGACCCGCACGGTAGATATATAATATTAAAGTTATCAATATTTAGACAAAATTATTGTATTGTTAGCATATATGGACCGAATGTAGACGACGCAGCTTTTTTTCATGATTTTTTTTCCACCCTATCAAATCACATGGATTCCTCACTGGTGATGGGAGGTGATCTCAACTTTGGTTTAGATGACAAATTAGACAGACTGAATGCAGCGGGAACTCAACGCAGTTGGCAATCTATAAATATAGTTAAACAGTATATGAATGATTATGGGCTCTGCGATGCATGGCGTTGTTTTCACCCTGATAGCAAAGAATATTCTTTCTTTTCACATGTGCATCACTCATATTCTCGTCTAGATTATTTCATAGTAAGCAATTCATTGATGACAAACATTTCAGACACTAAGATACACCCTATTGCTGTCAGCGATCATGCACCAGTTACTGTAAATTTAGATTTAAAAAAAACAACAACAAAAAATATAAATTGGAGATTAAATACATCACTGCTACAAGAAGAAGAATTTTTGCAATATTTTAAAAAAGAATGGGCATCGTATCTAGAGTTTAATGACTTGCCAGGAACTTCAGCATGTACACTTTGGGAGGCTGGGAAAACAGTCATGAGAGGTAAAATAATATCCTATTCATCAAATAAAAAGAAAAAAGAAAATAAACGTATTGATGAATTAGAGAAATCCATTAAATTGTTAGAAGGTCTACAAGGTGAGGAAACACAGCAAAAGCTACGCAGATTAAAATTAGAACTAAATGAATATATTGATAAGAAAAATAAATTCTTGATACAAAGACTTAGATTAGATCATTTTGAATACGGTAATAAATCAGGGAACTTTTTAGCTAATCAACTCAAATTAAACAAAGAAAAAACATCTATATATGGTATTAAAGATGAAAATGGAAATATATTTTATGATGAGGGAAAAATAAACGATGTTTTTAAAGATTTCTATAAAACTCTATACACTCCACAAATAAATCCATCTAACGAGGATATTAATGAATTCTTGGAGAAAGTAACACTTCCAAAACTAGATATTAGTCAGTCATCAAAACTAGACTCACCATTAACATCCGATGAGCTCCATGAAGCAATTAAAAGCATGCCTAATAAGAAATCTCCAGGTCCTGATGGCTATCCAGTGGAATTCTATAAAATATTCTGGGATATACTAGAACCGATATTCTATAGAGTGCTACTTGAGTCAGAAGGAAATGGCAGGCTACCAACACATATGAATTCAGCTAACATTAGTCTCTTATTAAAATCAGGCAAAGACCCAGTATTACCTACCAGTTATCGTCCAATTTCTCTTATTAATGTAGATGTTAAAATAATTTGTAAAGTCTTATCAAAAAGACTAGAGAAGATAACTCCTGTTATTATACATCCAGACCAAACCGGATTCATAAAGGGAAGACACTCGAACACAAACACTCGCAGATTATATAATGTAATAGAGTATTCGTATTTTAAAAATATTGAAACAGCTATTTTTTCTTTAGATGCTGAAAAAGCATTCGATAGAGTAAATTGGAATTTTTTATTTGCTACCTTAAATAAATTTGGTTTTGGGAATTACTTCATTAACTGGTTAAAAATATTATATAGTTCACCAACAGCGTGCGTCAGGACAAATAATCAATTATCTTCAAGCTTCTGTTTACAGAGGGGCACCAGGCAAGGTTGCCCACTTTCACCAGCATTATTTGCTATTTTTATTGAACCTTTAGCAGCAGCAATAAGGCAAAGTGCTGATATTAAAGGAATAAAGGGTAGAAACATAGAACATAAAATTAGTCTTTATGCTGATGATGTTTTGCTTTTTCTTGAGAACTCAGGAAACTCAATATCTAATGTTATCAAGTTAATCAACTCATTTTCAAAAGTTTCTGATTATTCTATAAACTGGACAAAATCTACAGTGCTTCCGATAAATTGTGTGTTTAATAATTCTCTTAATGAAAGACTACAATCAGGTAATATTAAATATTTAGGTGTTAATATCTCTCCTAAATTGGAGGATTTAATAAAATTAAATCATATCCCACTATTAAAGAAAATTGAAGACGATCTTACTAGATGGAGATCTCTACCCATATCACTTATGGGAAGAGTTGCCTCAGTAAAAATGATGGTGCTGCCGAGAATAAATTATTTATTCTCAATGATTCCAAATAAACCTTCAAATGAATGGTTTAAGTCCCTGGACTCTTCGATATCTAAATTCCTTTGGAACAATAAAACTCCGCGTATTAGTTTAAAAACATTACAAAAATCTAAAGATACCGGAGGATTAGAACTTCCAAACTTTTATTACTACTATTTAGCAAACAGGTTACAATATATATCAAAGTGGTTAAAACCAAATGCACTAGATGAAACTTGGATAGATATAGAACAAACTTTATGTAATAATATTAGGATTTCAGATCTACCATTTATCAGTACAGATTTAAAAAGACATGTCTGCTTTAAGAGCATCAATATTAGCTCATCTCTGACAGCATGGTGGGAGTATCTGAAAATGACAAAGTCTTCACTACTCCCATGTAGACATACACCTCTCTGGAACAATCCTGACATTCAACAAGAAAATAATATGTTAAATTTCCCAGGTTGGAGAATGAAAGGTATTGAATATCTAGAACACATATTTGAGGGTATAGACTTTATTCCATTTAATAAATTAATAATACAATATGACATTGATAATAAATACTTCCTACAATACCAACAAATTAAGTCAATTGTAAAAAAGAAATTTAAGCTTAATAAAACATTGTTGGAAACACCAACATGTGTGTTAGAGTTTATTAATTTTCAACCACCCAAATTATTATCTAAAATATACAAAAAATTGTCTAGGATCGATGACTCGATATCACTACCTGTTGAAAAATGGGAGTCAGATTTATCAATCAACTTTGAACAAAACATTTGGTCTCAAGTATGTTCAAATACTTTTAAATTGACTAGAATCTCCAATTTACAATTAATACAATATAAGGTTCTGTATCTTGGTGCCTGTACGTTGGGGTTCACCCCGGTGAACGAGAGGGTAGCCTCCCTTCGCCTACGTGTGGGGGGACGGGCTCTGACTGTTGTTTGTGCCTATGCACCAAACGGCAGCTCAGACTACCCACCCTTTTTGGAGTCCTTGGAGGGGGTATTGGAGAGTGCGCCTCCTGGGGACTCCCTTGTTCTACTGGGGGACTTCAACGCTCACGTGGGCAATGACAGTGAGACCTGGAGGGGTGTGGTTGGGAGGAACGGCCCCCCTGATCTGAACCAGAGTGGTGTTCTGTTATTGGACTTCTGTGCTCGTCATGGATTGTCCATAACGAACACCATGTTTAAGCATAAGGGTGTCCATATGTGCTCTTGGCACCAGGACACCCTAGGTCGCAGTTCGATGATCGACTTTGTTGTCGTCTCATCTGATCTGCGGCCGCATGTCTTGGACACTCGGGTGAGGAGAGGGGCGGAGCTGTCTACTGACCACTACCTGGTGGTGAGTTTGCTCCGATGGTGGGGGAGGATGCCGGTCAGACCTGGCAGACCCAAACGTATCGTGAGGGTCTGCTGGGAACGTCTGGCAGAGTCTCCCGTAAGACGGAGCTTTAACTCCCACCTCCGGGAGAGCTTTGAACACGTTCCGAGGGAGGCGGGGGACATGGAGTCCGAGTGGGCCGTGTTCCGCGCCTCTATTGTCGAGGCAGCTTATCGGAGCTGTGGCCGCAAGGTTGTTGGTGCCTGTCGTGGTGGCAACCCTCGAACCCGGTGGTGGACACCGGCAGTGAGGGATGCTGTCAGGCTGAAGAAGGAGTCCTATTGGGCCTTTTTGGCTTGTGGGACCCCGGAAGCAGCTGATAGGTACCGGCAGTCCAAGCGGCATGCGGCTCGGGTGGTTGCTGAGGCAAAAACTCGGGCGTGGGAGGAGTTCGGAGAGGCCATGGAGAATGACTTCCGTACGGCTTCGAGGCGATTCTGGTCCACCATCCGGCGTCTCAGGGGGGGAAAGAGGTACGAGACCAACACCATTTATGGTGGAGGTGGCGTGCTACTGACCTCAACTCGGGATGTTGTGAGTCGGTGGGCGGAATACTTCGAAGACCTCCTCAATCCTACTGGCACGTCTTCCACTGAGGAAGCAGAGCCTGGGGACTTTGGGTCGGGTTCTCCGATCTCTGGTGCTGAGGTCGCCGAGGTGGTTAAAAAGCTCCGCGGTGGCAAGGCTCCGGGGGTGGATGAGATTCGCCCGGAGTTCCTTAGGGCTCTGGATGTTGTAGGGTTGTGTTGGCTTACGCGACTCTGCAATATCGCGTGGACATCGGGGGCAGTTCCCTTGGATTGGCAGACTGGGGTGGTGGTTCCCCTATTTAAAAAGGGGGACCGTAGGGTGTGTTCCAACTATAGGGGGATCACACTCTTAAGCCTCCCTGGTAAGGTCTATTCAGGGGTTCTGGAGAGGAGGGTCCGTCGGATAGTCGAACCTCGGATTCAGGAGGAGCAGTGTGGTTTTCGTCCTGGTCGTGGAACACTGGACCAGCTCTACACCCTCAGCAGGGTCCTGGAGGGTGCGTGGGAGTTTGCCCAACCAGTTTACATGTGTTTTGTGGACTTGGAGAAGGCATTCGACCGCGTCCCTCGGGGGGTTCTGTGGGGGGTACTCCGGGAGTATGGGGTACCAGGCCCTTTGATAAGGGCTGTTAGGTCCCTGTACGACCGGTGTCAGAGCTTGGTCCGCATTGCCGGCAGTAAGTCAGGCTCGTTTCCGGTGAGAGTTGGACTCCGCCAAGGTTGCCCTTTGTCACCGATTCTGTTCATAACTTTTATGGACAGAATTTCTAGGCGCAGCCAAGGTGTTGAGAGGATCCGTTTTGGTGACCTTAGAATCGCTTCTCTGTTTTTTGCAGATGATGTGGTCCTACTGGCTTCATCAGTTCGTGATTTACAACTTTCACTGGAGCGGTTTGCAGCCGAGTGTGATGCGGCCGGGATGAGGATCAGTTCCTCCAAATCCGAGGCCATGGTCTTGAGCCGGAAAAGGGTAGCATGCCCTCTCCGGGTCGGGGAGGAGGTCCTGCCCCAAGTGGAGGAGTTTAAGTATCTCGGGATCTTGTTCACGAATGAGGGAAAACTGGAGCGTGAGATCGATAGGCGGATAGGTGCAGCGTCCGCAGTGAAGCGGGCGCTGTACCGGTCTGTCGTGGTGAAGAGAGAGCTGAGTCAAAAGGCAAAGCTCTCAATTTACCGATCGATCTACGTTCCCACCCTCATCTATGGTCATGAGCTTTGGGTTATGACCGAAAGAACAAGATCTCGGATACAAGCGGCTGAAATGAGTTTTCTCCGCAGGGTGGCTGGACTCTCCCTTAGAGATAGGGTGAGAAGCTCAGTCATCCGGGAGGGACTCGGAGTAGAGCCGCTGCTTCTCCACATCGAGAGGAGCCAGTTGAGGTGGCTCGGGCATCTGGTTAGGATGCCTCCTGGACGCCTCCCTGGTGAGGTGTTCCGGGCATGTCCCACCGGGAGGAGACCCAGAGGAAGACCCAGGACGCGCTGGAGGGACTATGTTTCTCGGCTGGCCTGGGAACGCCTTGGGATTCCCCCGGAGGAACTGCTCCAAGTGGCTGGGGAGAGGGAAGTCTGGGCCTCCCTACTTAGGCTGCTACCCCCGCGACCCGACCCCGGATAAGCGGAAGAAGATGGATGGATGGATGGATGGATGGTTCTCTATAGAGTACATTATACAGGGCAGCGAATGTTTAAGATGGGCTTTATACCATCTAACAAGTGCTCACAGTGCATAAGTAATACACCTGATGATTATATTCACGCGCTCTGGTTCTGTCCACCCGTTCAGAGGTTCTGGGTACAGGTATGTGAAGACTTGTCTAAATGTTTGAAAATTAATATCCCACTCTCTCCATCTGTTTGCTTATTGGGTATCTTTGAAGATGTTATACTAGAAAAAAATACATCCTATATGCTTTTCACTGCCTTATGCATCGCAAAGAAAACCATACTCGTAAATTGGAAAAATAAAAATAATCTTAGCATTAATCAGTATAAAAATCTTCTGTTAGATCATATTAGTCTTGAAACAGCATCTGCCGACACATTGGATCAACCTATTTGGCATTCTTTGATCGGCTCCGTTACGTAGTGAGGGTGGGGGGTCTGGGATGTGGCCTTGTGGGGCATTGGGACTGGAGGGGGGGAGGTTGGGGTTTGGGGCGCCGGGGGGTTAGGGCTGCTTGGGCGGGGAGGACCTTGTCTTCGACCTGGGGAGGACCGGGGGGGTTCTGGGGGATATCTACTGGGGGCGGCATGCGGGCCCTCGGGTGGTCGGTGGCGGCGGTCATGGGTCGCCGGTCGGTGACCCGGCTGTGCTGGGGTGGTTTCGGGGTGGGTGCCGGGGGCTTGGGACTCTGGGGGCGTGTCGTCCCCGGGCTTGGGCCTGGTGGGGGTCGGGGGTCTTGGGCTCTGGCGGGCGGGTCGCCGGGCTATGGGCTGGCTGGCGCTCTGGTGCCCGGCTCTGGCCGGGGGCTCTCGGCTCGCTGGTGGGTTGGGGTTCATGTGCTGGGGGGTGGGTGTCTGGGGGCGTGACTGGTGGCCAATGGGAGGGGGCGGGCAAACCCAGCCTGGGTGTCTAATGTGTTATGTGTTCTGAAAGTTGTTAATATGAAGGGTGGGTATAGTATTTCTTCTGGGGTGGGGATTAAGTGGATGTCCTGGATGATGGTCTTGGACTATACTTGGCCGGTGTGCGGGCCCCGGTTGGGGCCTGTTCTTGGTGCTTCCTGGCTCTGTCGACGGTTGGGCGGGCGCTCTTGGCCGTGCCGTCCATGTGGGATTTTGTGTCCTCTTGGACGGCGGGCTGTCTGCGGTTCGCAGGGGTCGTGGCGGCCCTGGTGGGTGTGGGCTGTTGGTTCTGCTGTTGGCGACCCTCGGGCCGTGTCCCTCTCTGGTCTTGGCTCAATGTCCTGGCGGTCGGAGAGGTGTTTCCTTTACCTCACTCCTTGGGTGGACCTTGGCGAGCTGGGGGGGTAAGCAGGGTCAGCGGGGGAGCTGACTCGCTGTGGGAGCACTGTTCCTGCAGATATTTTTCTCCCCATCCCTCAACACGCACCTCCGCCCTCTTCATCTTAAATTAATACATGTAGGGAATTTGGGTCTCGGGTGTGCTGCAATGGTTTTACATCTCTGTTGTTAAGAGCACCTGGGACTCAATTTTATATACACTTTAGACATTCATTCATAAACATCTTCATAAAAGTCACATATAGGGAATGGAGTGAGCACTATGGCTATGGGTGGCGGGATGACATCAATCTCGCCCCCATGCCTATGCTCACTCAACATTATGCATCTAGACAATTAGGGCCTGGGTTAGAGTTGGAGTGGAGGGGAAACTGGTACAATGCTAGCCTTTGCTCCTTCTCTTTCCCTTTTAAATACACTTTACAACAACACTCACCAACAGTACATTTGGGGGCGGGGGTGTGTGTGTCGGGGTCTTGATTTGTTAATTTCAATTTTATTTATTTATGTATTTATTTATATATTATTTATTTATTTTTCTCTTACCCCCTGGTTGCCTTGCGGACATTCTGGGGGTGGGCCGTCAGGGGTTGTGCTGGGGTGTGGGGGGGTTCGGGGCCTGCGGGTTCGCCGTGGGCGGGGCTGGCAGTGCGCTCCCTCTGGGGCTGCTTGGACTCGGGTGTCCTGTCCTGTCGGCGGGGCGCGGGGTGTGCCGGATCTTGGGACGTCTGCTGCTCTCCACCCCAGAATGAATGGGTCTACCTCCTGGGTTTGGATGTGGGCTGCCCCATGTAGGGAGCAGGTACATGTCTTGGACCTAGGGGGTATAGAGTGTGCATCGGGATTATGAATGGAGCGTGTCGTTATTGTTTGTCTTTCTGTGACTGAGGGTGAGGATGAGGGTGGGTCTGAATGAGTGTGTCTGTGTATGAATGTTTAAGTGTCAGGCTGGGACTTGGACTGCCCCCTCTCTGATACTTCTGAGGCTACCCAGTGTCGCGCTCCTGCCACGTGGCCCCCTGGTGGGTGTTCCTCTGCCTGCGGGCGTGCCTGGGGCCCTCACTATCTGGGGCTGGGCGCTTGGGCGTTTGTCAGCTCGGCCTGGTGGCTGCCTGGTGGGGCTCGGGTCCTCTGGTCCTGTCGGGTCTGGACCTGAGGGATGGGCGTCCCCGGTGCCCGAGCCTCGGTGACCGGCCCTGGGGCTACGTCGGTGCAGCGGGCTCCGGCGGGGGCCTGTGTATTGTCGCTGTTGACCCCGGGGGGTCATTGTGTGTGGTCCCTGGTGGGGTTCGTCCGGTTCTTCCACTTGGTCGGATCTGGGGAGTGGACGAGTGGCTCGTCCTGTTCGGGTGGTCCTGGGGACTCTGGGCTCGGGGTCCTTCCTGGGGTCTTGGGCTTTGATCGCCCCTTCGTCTGTCTCGGGCTTTGGGGGGACGGGTCTCTGATGCTTCACAGTCGCTACTAAATGTTCTATTGGAGGAACCTTATTCACTTATGCATGCTCACAACCACACACAAATGGATGCAGGGATGTATAGTAGATGTATGTAGATGGGTATATAAATGAATATAAATATATATGTATGTATATTGTATATATATTTGTAGGTATGGGTATGTGTATTTATAGAAATCTTTTGCAAGGTCATGAATATTATCAGTCTTTATGCTTGTATGTTTCGTTGTTGTGTTCTGTCATGTGCTTTGCAGGATTGTGGACGGAGGTTTGGTGTGTTTGCCTTGTGCTCTTTCTGTGGACAATTGTTGTTTTGTTGTCTCACTTTCTCTTTTCTTTCTTTCTCTATTAAAAAAAAAATACATATTGGAGTGAGAGGATGGCTATAAGGTGTGAAGGGAGGCCATCTATAAATGGAAAAAAAAAGAAAAAAAAAAAGAAAACGCCGCTGTTTCAAGCCAAGTTAACGCGGCCGAAGGATTCTATTTTGTGTTCTGTGTACACCACGCGACGGTGAGTCGTTATTTTCATGTATTTTAATTACTTTTCATTAAATCTGTTGAGTACCTATAGACGCTAACTGTGTCTGCCGGTTGGTTGTGGGTTACTAATGGAAATCCTTAGAAAACCCAGCTGTTTCAAGCCAAATTAACGCGGCCGGAGGATTCTATTTTGTGTTCTGTGTACACCACGCGACGGTGAGTCGTTATTTTCATGTATTTTAATTACTTTTCATTAAATCTGTTGAGTACCTATAGACGCTAACTGTGTCTGCCGGTTGGTTGTGGGTTACTAATGGAAATCCTTAGAAAACCCAGCTGTTTCAAGCCAAATTAACGTGGCCGGAGGATTTTATTGTGCGTTTTGTGTCGACCATTCGACGGCGAGTCGTTAGTTTTATGTATTTGGGTTACTTTCATGTATAAATGCCGTGGCGACACACCCGTGTATTTGAGATTTAAACGTGGTTTTAGGGATTAAAAGATCATTCTATTTTTTGTTAATTTCGTGGCCGAATAGAATATATGTACGTAAAGTATTAAATAAATCCTTTGATTTTTGTAATTTCATCCTTTTAGGATCATTTTTGTTACATTTGGCAGTGTAGTGCAAATATTGATAACGCTGCCGGCTATATATAAAAAAATATATATATATAATATAGAAAATATATAAATAGCGGATTGGATTAGCTTCCCCTAATTTTCATAAGACATTTGTGCTTTTGAAATTGTGGACCTAAAAAAATTAATAAGCGTTTTAGAAATTGTGGAACTAATTTTTTAATTAGCGGTGCCCAGCTGTG
>JBBPBX010082107.1:0-15809 GCA_038048925.1 Garcialebias charrua | reverse complement strand
AGAGCAGACAAAAACATTAAACTCCAGCTCTTTTTTTTTCAACCACCTCATTTAGCAGACAACAGTCCAGTGTTAGTGTTAATGTTTTTGTCTGCTCTGTTAGGCCACTAAGCCTAAAATGTCTCAGAAATATGTTTAACATTAAACGATAAAACTTAATTATCCCCTATACTGCCTACTCCTCCACAAACGACAAATGCTCATTTTGGTATGTATTTGTGTGAGACCCGTTTTGTCTTTGAGTATCAAATATTTTTAAGTTTAGTATTCCACTGTATCTCAAATGGGGGTACACGTACCCCTTGGGGTACTTGGAAACCTTGTGTAAAGTAATTTACATTTTTGACATATTAACACTTATGTTTAAACCCTCTAAAATGCAGAAAGAACCCCGATGGACATCCCCTCAAGCACTCAATCTCAAATCTTGGGATGCAATGGTAGCAGGAGTCCCTCTGAGTCTCTTTCTAATGATCAAAGGTATTTAATTTAAATATGATCAAAATTAGAGATGTAACAATTCATCTAACTCACGATGCGATGTGTACCAATTTTGCTGTTGCATGCTTTAAACAGATCAGTCAGACCTGGCCAAGACAGTCCCTTTCTCAGAGGCGGCGTTGGAGGTCGAGGTCTTCCTCTCGTGGACAAAGGTAAATTGTGATCAAAAGTATAATATTGACAGTATAAATGCAGCACGTTGCTTAGTCTGAACAACTTTTACTGACTTCAGCAAATGTCACATGTTCATATTTCTTTTTTCGCCCCAGTTAAGCTAAAAATTGTGGTGCAAAATTATCATTCCCACTGCTTAAAATTATACCACCATTTACAATAGCTGCTGTAGAAATGTTCTTCTTTTGTGTTTATTTTTTAAACAGATCAGTCAGCCTTGGCCAAGACAGGCCGTCCCTTTCCTGGGTATGAGACGCGTCCTGGCTACAGGTTCACCAAAGACACCCGTGGGGTCCTCGAGCAAGTGTACCCAGGCTGAGTGCCCACATCCTGGCTACAGGTTCACCAAAGACACCCGTGGGGTCCAGTAGCAGCTGTACCCAGGCTGAGTGCCCACATCTTCTTTATCTTTTTGATTTTACAGGAAATCTGTATATAAATATTTAAAATTGATTTAAGTGCTTTAAAAGCAGAAATGGACAAGAATTCCTTTCAGTGTTGCCCAATGTTTGGGCCATTTTTTTTATTGTCTAAGACAATAAAGCAGTTTTCTAAATTTCTGGTCTCTGTTGGATTCTTCCTAGCTGACTGTGTTGTAAACATGTAATGTAGATTAAATTATTTTTCAGACATTTTTGTGATTGCTATGTTCATAGTGAAAATAGACAAGTCCAATTAGGGTGGCACTGTTATATGATGAGATCACATCAGCACCTCAATACTTGAAACAGTGATCAAAATGTATTTTTGTGTCAAACTGTTAAAATGCAGGACTTAATATGTTGAGAAATCTGACGTGGAAATGGCGTTGCTACCTCAACGTTGATTAGATTTGCAAAATCTAAACCAAAATCAATATTGAATAAACGTTGGCAAATTCACCTATGTTGAGAAATCTGACGTTGAAATGATGTTGCTACTTCAACGTTGAGAATCTGACGTAGAAATGATGTTGCTACTTCAACGTTGATTAGATTTGCAAAATCAACACAAAATTCAACGGTTATCCAACACGACCGTCAGATGTTGATTCAACGGTGACTAGACGTCAAAATGCCAGCTGGGTTGTATTGGTTGGTGTGTACATATGTTCTCTTTTATCTTTTATCTTTTATTTGCACCTTTATGCTGAAGTAAGTTCCTACTCTGTGAATCCTGTTAATTGAACATGGCAATAATAAACTGACTCTCTTATGGGTGGAAAAACTAGCAAGTCCTCCACAACAAATTGCAAGTCATATCTGATGTTGTCTGCTAGCTCTGATTACTACGCTTTTTGATATTCCAATCAAAATATATGAAAATGGTATAATACTTTATGGGTCTGCTACATGGCCCCAGTGTTGCCAACTGGTTAAAATACCAGTTTTGTAGACATTTATTTTAAGCTAACAAGGACTGCACTAATGATTCTGAAGACTTAGAGGTAGATTTCTTATAATAACCACAGCAACACATGATGTTGAAATATGATTGGATAGAAGCTGTAAAATAAATATAGCTTTCTAAGAGTTGCCCAACCAAATAAAAAGAAATTGAAAAAAAAACCTAGACTACTGTTCATTATATAACAATTTTACAAAACTAATAAATAAAGAAATAAAAGTATTGATATTATACCATATGTCACCAATTCCTCTTACTGGATGTTTCATCCAGCAGTGAAAGCATTGATGGATCTAATGGCCTGACAACACCTGTAAACGTGCTGTACCTCCACAGTGGGGGCACTACACATTGGCCCTCATGCACGAACCGTTCGTACAGATTTGTTCTTATACTGTTCGTACGAGTGATTTAGGATCATTTGTGGCATCCAACAATGTTTTCGTATCCTAAGATTTTTTTCAGATACGAACAAAATTTACGAGTGGTCCGGACCTGTCGTATATTTTAGGAGCGTCAGTCTGCTGTCATCCAGACGGGATTTCTCCACTAATAACTACATATTTCGTTATTTAGAAAATATTTTGAGTTTAAAAAAGTCACGCACCACAATTGTTTTTGACAATAGGTTATTCTGTTTGAACTAGAATTATAATTTTAAGTTTAATTTGTCTGGTGTGTCGCGCAGGCTTCATGAGTCGTGCGCTCCCCTTGGTCATCAAAGCCGCTCCTCATATTAACACCCAGGTACATAAAATCCCCATACACCGCCACAGAACAAGTACGAATTAAGACTGATTTTCATGCTATTGCTGGACTGCTGTGCAAACACCATCGGAGCAATAGATTTTTATATCTGATTCGAAATATAACCTGCAGAATGTGGTTGCGCGATGACCAGGAGGAGCGCGCATGAGAAAAGCTGCTGACCCAACACGTCCTCATGCGCTGCTCCACCGTGCGTCCATCCCCCTCTCAGTCAGCCACACATAAAAAAGAAGTGCCCAAAGTACCGATCTGTTCCGAGCCGAGTGGAACCTGCGCGTGTGTGCCACCCCCACCTCCTCTTCCCCCCTCCTCCGCCTCCATCACCTGCCCTCAGCTCCGTGCGCCGCGTTGTGCAGGCGATGGAGCCGTGAGCCGCGCGCACTGAAGAACCGAGCTGCTATGGAGGAGAAGCGCGGTGGGGGGGGGGCAGGCGTCTAGACCAGTGAGACCAGCAGACCCACCAGTCTGGACCACTTTCTGCGACACACGTGCACTCTGAGTCCAGGAACAGGGGTTTTTGTTTCCAACATCGCACAGAAAGGATGCGGGGCTTTGTGCTGCAAAACATGTTGGCACGCGTCTTGCGCAGCGTGGCATTTATTGACCATCCATCTCAGACTATTCCTTGACCACTCCTGTCTGTGCTGCGGCGATGTTTGAAGCCATTTTCAGATCAAACCATTTATTCTTGATTTCTGATACTGGACGACCCACGGGAGACAAAAGATATGCACTACAATATTAATATGAAGTTAACTGTAGTTTCGAGACATTTTAATGCTTCTGTTCAAAACCACATCCGACACTTGCGGGGGGGTGGGGGGTAGCGGTGCCACTCTTCTGAATAAGTGAAACTATAATGTAACACAGTAAAACGACACTTGCGGGGGGGGGGGTAGCCGCGCCACTGAGAGCAGAACTCCGAACGCGTGAAGTTCCTCCTTTTACTTCATGTGTTTGAATGAATGGACACTTCCTGCTGTCAGAAGGCAGGAAACGTGGCCTTATATGGTGTTTTGAGGGGTGGGAATTATGTAAATAACCTTCCGCGTGCACGAGCAGGTGAATAGAACAGGTGGGATTCATCATTATTTACACAGCTCATATACACACGTTTCCTGTGGATAGAAGCCTTTGTTGGATCTGACGTGGCATGTTCGTACGAACACTTCGTACGAACAAAAGTAGGAGAAATTTAGGATAAGAATACGAACATTTTCGTGCATGAGGGCCATTGATTCTTATGTGAAAACAACAAAACACATCTTTCTATCAACCAGGCTCAATTTGCATTTAAGTGATGTTATGTTTTTTTTCAACGATATGGCAAGATACTGTGTGATTTAAAAAAGTAACGTTTTAATGCCACTTTGATTGTTGATATGTGCTGCTGATTATACATTCTGCTGATCTCATGCTGCTCATTTATTTCATGCTGCTGTGTTCATTCGTACTCATCTGCTCACACAGACTCATGTTCATGCTGCTGTTGTTCGGTGTATTGTTTTTGCACTATTAAGTGTTTAGTGTATTATTAGTTTAACATATTTCTTAGTTCATATCTTAGATCTTATTACTGTTTTTCTTTTACAATTCATACTTTAGTTGGATGTAACTGGGATCCTGTGTATACAATTTCATTGCACCTCATGTATACCACATGCGATGCGAATGACAAGTAACCTTGACCTTACTCTGTGAACTGATTAAATGGGCCTGTTTAAAAGTAGAAAAAAAAGAGGTATTTTCAAATAGTCTTCTTTTTCTGTCCTTTTTTGTTGTTGTTTTTTTGTTTTGTGATTGCACAAGATAGTGGAGTTCAATGCAAACAGAAAAACTGCTTATTTCACAAAATACCAATTAAATTATTTTTATTCAGTTTCTGTGTTTCATACGATCATGTTATTTTAAAAAATATATATTTTTTATTTTTCACAAGATCATGAGTTATTTTTTAATTTTTAATTTTATTTTTTTGTGATCAAACATGAAATTAAAGAGGTGACCTATGGATTGTAAAAATGCACTTTGCCACAATGGTGAGGTCAGAATCTATGAAGTGATATCAGTAGGAGGTTCCTGCAAGCACCAATGAGAAGTGAGTGAAAGTTCTCATCATCACTCATCACCCAGACTAGCAGCATCATTTTAAACCTTGATGAAAGCACTTCACAGGCTTTACTCAAGAAGTGTATAAAAACAACCTGTGAAAGTATGATCTGATTAGTTCTGAGTTCAAATATGTCCCATCTAACTTTATTCTTTTACATATAATACTACAACTTGTGATTAATGTCAATCTTTTGTCTCAGTTATTTCAGATTCTCTAGAATTAAATACCATCATTATAAAATACCCTAAAGGGAAATTAATGATAACATATTGAGCTAAGATATAATGAATAGAAGGGATAAAAAATGAAAAACTGAAACCTAAGTTTGTTGTTAAAGCAAAGTAATTCACTACATTTTGGATTTAAATCTCAGTTTCAGTGGTAACTGATAATTTATTGCCTTAAAAATTTAAATTAAAAACTCCTAAAGGGAAATATTTTAGTATAAAATATATTTGTTAATGGTTTTATGCTTCAAAAAATGTTATGTATCAACCACCTTCTTTGCCTTCTGCAGTCTGCAGTTTTTGTAGAACGCAGCACTTAGGACATTTTTCAACAGGCAAAGCATTCTGGTCCCTCCCCACTCAGAGCCATATATGGCTCTGCTCCCTCTTGCACTCGCTGCAGTTTCTGAATGCTCCGCCTCCACTACATGTCCTGTGGCAGACGCTGCAAAGTTCTGTGATTATATGTTAATAAAACGTTCTAAAAAATAAAATAAAAACATGGAGCACTGGTCCAGCACACCAGAACACTAGGAAATCTGCAGAGCCTCGAAGAGACACGTTGAACCCGAGATTAATTCGCTCGTGACAAATTCATCCATTTCCTCATCTTTTCAGTCATGGATCAGTGGAGGAGGAAACGATCACTTGACTTCTGGCAAAAAACAAACAAAAGAAAAGTCCAGGGGCCTCATGTACAAAGACTTGCGTGGATTTCTTACTGAAACGTGACGTACAGTCAAATCCAGAAGACTGCGTACGCACAAAAAAATCCAGATGTATCAAACCGTGCGTACGCCTGAATCCACGCACATTCCTTTTGTACATCACAATTAACGTGGAACTGAGCGCACGTGAGACACCTCCCCTGACACGCCTTCATTTACATATGTTAAACAGATGCAAATTACTTCCTGCATGTGTGAAGGACATGTTTGTTTGATCCCTGCGCGATCAGAAATGATTTCTAGATTCAGGAAAATAATGAATTTAATATAATATGAGTGAGGAAAAAATCCTAAGTAAGAATAGTAATAAAATGTGTTTATCACGCAAAGAACGAGTGATTGTGTGTCGGTATTTGTGTGTGCGCGCACCCTGCTTTGGTGCGCAACCGGCTCATCCATCCATTCTGAGTGAAAATATTAACTTTGCGCACGAGTTTATTACCATAATTACTGTAAACACAGAGGAACTTACTTGGATGTTTGGTAGAACATAGATCTTTGTTTATTTAATAGCTGATATGAAGAAACGAGTCTGTGCGCCTCAGTGGAGAGTTTTCATGACATGACGTGATGTTGGAGTCTCCAAACGCTGCGCGCGCCGCAGCCTTTGTGCGCAGTCTGTCTGTGAATCTTTTGCTCTCCTACAAGTTATATATGGTGTACTTTCACGTGTCATTTTGGAGAAATCTACAATAAACGCAGATTATGAAACACCTCCACTGCCGTGTAACACCGGCGAGGGTGCGCGCGCGCTCCAAAGCGCGATGACTCATCCTTTGGAATCATATGGATGAGACCATTCCATTGGACATGAATCGGCTTTGTGTGGACTGGACTGGCACAGCCCCGATCGGTCTGCCAGCTCCCTCTGGAAACTCTGTGGAACCCCAGTTTCTGCACGTGCACACGTGATGCACGGCTCCTGTGTTGCGCTCCAGTGCGCGCAGTGCCAAACTGAAAAAGGATTATTCCTGAAAACGGCTGATAAGCCATATCCTAGATCAGAAAATTATATCTGTTTATAAATAAATGCTCTGCGTGTTACACTATTTATATCCTCCAGTAAGGCTGAATCCGTTCCTGTTAAATGTATTTTTTGCACAACTTTGCGCGTCCTTTATTTGCGTCCATGTGGATGTAATAATTGTTATCATGTGTGTTTGGTGTGAATATTAATCATTTTCACATCATGAACAGTTAATAATAATAATAATAATAATAATAATAATAATAATAATAATATAATAATAATAATAATAATAATGAATTCAATTTATAACGCACTTTTCATTAATGAAATCTCAAAGTGCTACAAGGTGCAACATAATTAAATGTCAATAAAACAAATAATAAAACAATTAAAATCAACAACAGTATCAGCTAAGATCAAAAGTAGAATCATGAGGAGGTAGAGTATGCTCGGTTGAAAAGAAAGGTCTTCAAGCTGCTCTTAAAGTCAACCACAGACTGTGGGGCTTCAGTTTCTCAGAATCACCTGTAAGTGTCGCCAAAGGAACAAAAACCACAGAAACGTGCGTACGCCAGCCCTGGAGCTGGCGTGGGAATGCGCACATTTCCACGTTCAGTTCTGTTTTGATACATACGGAGTTTTGCGTGGATAGTGACGTACGCACGTTTTTTGTGCGTATGCACCGTTGATACATGAGGCCCCAGATCAGGGATAAAGAAGGGGAATTTAATACATTTGTGTCACATACAAAACAGTTTTGCATCGCTTTGCAATTCTTTGAACGAGAACCTGCGCGGCCGCGGGGGCTGGGACAGGCGGGGGCGTGGGTTAGGAGCGTGAGAAGTGAGAAGCTCTGTTTTTATTGGCTGGTTAAAAACTCTGTTTTTATTGGCTGGTTAACGGCGGGTCACTGTGGCTTTTTAGAAATGCTTTTAGAGAAGCAAGGGGACTATAGTTTTTTTCAGAGATTACTTTGTCTAACATCAGTCTGTCAGGAGATAGTGACAGAGTGAAGAAATATGTTAAAAATATATTTTTAGACAACTTACAGACTGCACTACAGAACTGCAGACTGCAGCTTTAATGATCTGCATAGATGATATTCAAAGATTTATGTACGATAAGTTAATATCCTGTCAACTATAAATGTTTTTGTAATGACATTTTTTAAGATACCATAACAGGAAATACCCAAATAGAATTTGTACTCATTCTAAATCCATGACACATTCATGCTCAGAAACTAGGGGCCTGTTAAATATGGTTTTACCTTGGCATATGTCCCTCAAAAATATAGGTCTTGTTGTCCCAATCATCAGGGTCTGGAGCATAAACTTTTCCAAGAACTGTTGTTGGCATCCGACCTGAAAATCAAAAGAAAGAGAAAACAAGTCTGTGGGTAAATGCTATAAACTATGAAAATGCAGAGCAGAAAAGTTTATATCTGAAACTAAGGATGATGTTTTGCTTTGATATTTCATCTGTACATGTCACAAGCTAGTGTTTTGTTAGGCGATGTGCATGGTATCTTTGTAATAACAGGACCTGGCTAAGATCCTAAAAGTCATAACACTACTAATAAGACAGAAGAAAGACAGAAGAAAAAAACACGTTGAAAGTCCTGAATGTGCTTGTTCTGTTTCAAGCTATGAACATGTTTATATCTCATCAGTACAATAAATTACATTTGAAATGATTTAAACATAAATAATTTAGCATATGAATACAACTCATTCTTGAATAGATAGTGATTATAATCAAGGAAAAAAAATATTAATACAAATGTATGCATCCAACAGTTAAAGGCACACCTTGAACCAACGGATTTTAGCTCGTGGGTGTGTCTGCCATGAGCTTTAGAGGAAAACAAGTTTAACACAACAAAATCAGCTTGTTGTCATTTATGGCTTTTAATGTCTGGTAAATAAATAAAAACAGTGTTTTCAGATTATCAACAGAGGTGTACAGGTCTTTTGCAGGTTGGAGAAAAAGGAAATATATTGCTCTAACTTGAATAGGCAGATCATTCTACTTTTAATTGCCTATATGCCACGGGGGGGCGTGACGTACTTCCGGTAAAATCGAACACCTACCCGCCACTTCCGGTTCCCATCCACCTCCGCTGTTGTCAGCGTTAGCTCCTAGTAGCCTACCATAACAACGAGCCGAAACGGGAAGCGGCCGCGCGCTACCGGCACTACACGTGAGTACCGTTGTGTCCGCCCACCGGTGGGAACAGCTGTTCCGCGGGGGGGTTTCGGCGAACATTTATCGCGGCTATCCGTAGGGGGAACGTCGCCATAATTTTATATGGTTTTATATGTGTATAGAGTTGTTATTGGTGTGTATGCTGATGTTTTATTAATTGTATTTAGTCATTTATGTTCGTGTCTTTCCCGCTAACCGGAAGTGCGCCGACTGTGTAATGACTGCGGAGGTGCTGAAACGGAAACCCGTGGCATATAGGCTATTGAAGATAAATATCCATCCATCCATCCATTATCTTTACCCGTTTCTTACATTTTGGGTCACGGGGGTCGCCGGTGCCCATATCCAGCAATAACAGTGCGAGGGGCAGGGTACACCCTGGACGGGTCGCAAGTCCATCACAGGGCCACACGGAGACAAACGAGACAAACAACCATTCACTCTCTCACTCACACCTAGGGACAATTTAGAGTTACCAATCAGCCAAACATACATGTTTTTTGGTCTGTGGGAGGAAACCGGAGTACCCGGAGGAAACCCATGCATGCACGGGGAGAACATGCAAACTTCACCCAGAAAGGCCCCCGGATCGGGATTTGAACCGGCAACCTTCTCGCTGAGAGATAAATAATCAGCAATAAAGTGAGTTCTCATTATAAGATCTGAACAACAAAACAAGTGAATTGTGACTTCTGGATTTATTTTACTCATAACAAAGTTGTATAAAAATATTATAATATCATCTATACATAAAAAGCTGCAGAACAAAATGAGGACAACTCACTCAACATATGACTCTGCATTGTACATTGTTAAACTGAATATATCACTTTTTCTGATTAATATTTGCAGCAACTTCACTTCAGTGACATCAGCGGTGACATGAGAATTTTGCTGTGTTTTTGGCTATTAAACTTGTCATCTTTATGTTTGTTCTGAGATAAACTATAACGTTAACAAAGCTGCAATAGTTTGCTGTGCTGATGTTCAACATTCTAATTATTCGGAGAGAAAATAGTTATTTCACTGTTTTCCAAATGCCACTGATTGAAGTTTGTGTTTAATGGCTGATGAAAAATGATAAATGTGAATGGCTGAAGGTTGGAAACACTGACTCTACAGTCAGTAGCTTTCAGCAACATCAATTGAATAAGCCCTTTCTTGTCAATTGAATAAGGGTCTTCTCTCAAAACCACAACTTCACATTTATCCAAAATAGTACCATAAAATAAAATTGTCGAGAGGAGCATGTGGGGACACAATGGTTAAACTGTTTGAACTGTCTGAGAAACATTCCCACTACCCATACTTGATGTGTTAATGTTTTAAACATGTTTAGGAGGTAGATGTGACTGGGCACAGTTTTTCCTCATCTACAAATAGAAAGAAAAGAAAAAAACTCACCTCTATGGCTATTGATGGAAATCTGCTTTTCCCCTGCCACATGAGGGTGATCATTTTGATCACCGATGGTCACAGTTAGGGTGCTGGTCACTGTTTTGGCTGGATGACCACTGTCACTCATAATTATAGGAAGGAGAAACTCTTTCTGGCGCTCACGGTCAAATGTCCTCAAAGCGGTTAGTGTTGCTGTTCCATTCAAGTTGTCCTGAAGGTAGAAATCATTGCTGTAGCGATACCCCGGGGGCAATGTGAAATGAAAGGGAGGTCCGTTTTCAGGGGAGTCCTTGTCCACAGCTAGGAGAAGCCTTGATGTTTGGTTCAACCTTACTACCTAAACAAAGAGGTAAAGTATGAGGAATTGTCACTTTTTAGAGGAACAAGTTTCCATCCATGACACTGATCCTTAGTCTTCCTGCAGTATTTCTCTCATCACTAATGTAAAACACAGTATGAGTAAAGGTATCAAATCAAAAAGATACAAGCCTACCTGTGGTCCAGCCGCATTCTCAAAAACTACGGGGGAGTAGGCTGCCTCAAACTCTGGTCCATTGTCATTTACATCCAATAAAGGCAGCTGAACTGTGGCACTGCCTGTTAAAGGTGGAATCCCATGATCAGTTGCTATGACAACTAAGGTATGCTGGGATGTTTTCTCTCGATCTAGTGGATGAGCCACTGAAAGTACACCAGACTGGTCAATAGTGAACAGACCATCAGGATCTGAGTCCTCTGACAGGCTGAAGGTGATGTCTTGGTTCTGGCCTGTGTCTGAGTCACTGGCCACCAGATGAGCCACACTGGTTCCCACAATGACATCTTCAGGAAGGGGGGCCAGAGACAGAAAGTGTGGAATAAAAACTGGAGCATGATCATTGTAGTCCTCCACTTCAACCACACAGTGCAAGAAGCTTGAGAAGTCCAGGTCCTCAACCTAAATAAAACAAACACTATCAAACATGATGGAAAAGTAGAACCCTAATGTATACAGGTAGTGTTAAAATCTTGATGTCAGATAAAACAATGATGGACTGGATTACAGTGTTTCTAAGGCAGTCTAAAGTGAATAAGAATGTTTTCCACAAAAATAAATGTTGGAAACTGTGGGTAAATTGAGTATATTAAATGATGAATGTTAAATTAAAAATAATACTAAAATGAAATAATAAATAAACAAACAAAAAAACAACTACGGTACTTGCTGCTTGAAAACAAGTCTCAGAACTTTGTACAATTCACTATGTTCTGACAATATCTAAATATTTAAATTCAGATTGTCAGTGTGACTTCTTAACTTTTAGGTACCAAGTAAGAATCTTCATTTATAATAATTTTCAACATTTTGAATTGTATTTTCCAGAACCCAATAAACAGTTTGTTCTAATTAAAAACAAAACAAAAAACAAAACAAAAAAAAATGGGGAGAAAAACACTCACAGGTTGAATCAAAATTACTTTATGCACCTTAAGTGTGAGATTGAACCTCTGCTCACTGTGTCTTTCATAGTCCAAACGTTTCTTGAGCTTCAAGATGCCCCGTTGTTCCTGTTTGAGACTGACCATGTAAAATTTCTGTTCTTGATCTCCAGCCACAACACTAAAGGTCAGCTGGGCATTTTCTCCAGTGTCCCAATCTTCTGCAGTCAGTTCCAAGACCTTAAAACAAGCAATATTACTTTGTGATATCATAAAGTTCAAAATAGCATACACCAGGTTTAACACTACTACCCAAAAGATGCACAATAAAAGTGCATGGAAAGACAGAGAGGACTAACAGATATAAATGACTACAATACAATTTGTTGCACTTAAAATAAAGAGTTTGCCATGAAATAATACAAAAAAAGCAGGTGTAAAATGAAACGTGTCAAAAAAACTGAAGACCCTGGTTTCACATTGAGCAATTAAAAAGCATCAGGGGCATTCTAATATTCAAATGTACCTCTACACAATACACAACACAATATATTTCAAATTCACTATCATTATTATTAAACAATATAACTCACCTGCTATAGACACGTCACAATTTGTCCCTAGATTAAGTTAAAGTATTAGTTGTGTGAGGCAGAGACCTTCACAAATGCACTTACTGTAAGTCAAAAAGTGTCTGCGACAAAAATCCTGCAAATCTATCTGTTAATTCAAGTACTGCCCCATCATATTCCTTTGCCTTTTTTATGGTAAAACTGTTGTTTGAATAAACAGCATATTTTTGCACTTAAGCTATCAATAAGCAACCATTGGCAAATGTAGTGGATGAATTTAGGTTGAATCTGTATCTAAAGTACATAAATGCAAAATCAGTTGTCATTTTGATAATTTGGGTGGAAATCAGTACGAGTTGAATAATTAATTCATATGAAAATAGTATATATAAATGTATGAAACAAAAATATTATAGCAGCAGGAGTACTGTTTCAGCCATTCTGACCCACCTCTGCATGGGGTTCTGCATTCTCAGAGATCCGTGCCAGGCAGGAGTGATCAATGAATCTTGGAGCATGGTCATTCATATCCTTGATCTGAATGGTTGCAGTTGCAGTTCCTGTCATTCCTCCCCCATCTCTGGCCTCCACAACTAGGAAGTAGGACTCAACCTGTTCTCTGTCCAGACCACCAATCCCTACAGCAATAGTTCCTGTGGTGGGGCTGATAGTGAACATTTCTGAGAAGGTAGGAATTCCTCCTAACTCAATGTTTGTGGCATCCAAACTGCCCACTATCCTGTAAGAAAGAACAGCATTTTGTCCCACTGCCGAGTCATCCAGGTCGGTTGCACTCATTTCCATAACAGAAGTCCCAGATACAGAGTTCTCTGCTACATCTCCGTGGCAACTGAGAGCGCAGGGGAAGATGGGTGCATTGTCATTAATGTCCCAAACATTGATGATGACATCTGTGAAGCCTGTTAGACCCTCACCACCCTCATCTGTTGCCAGGACAACAAAACGCCAAACAGCGCGCTCTTCACGGTCCAACGTCCGCTGGGCATAGATCTTTCCTGTGACCTCATCAATTATAAATTCACTCTCTGCACCCTGACCATGGAGGGAGTAGCGCAGGGCCTCTTGGTCAGCATCCTTATCTGGGTCAGATGCGGTCACCTACAACATCATAACCACAGCAAGACAAAGAGAATAGTTAAGTGTGCATTTTTGTAATATTAAAATATAATGAATAAATAAACAAACAAATAAATAAAATAAGTGAGTTTCCCAAGTCTGATAATGCTTTATTTTTCCAGCATCAACGTGTGGCATGGAGGCTGCACAGTTGAAGAGAGGAAAGCTCTACAGAGAGTGGTGAAGGCTGCACAGAAGTCTGTTGGAGTCAGTCTCCCCACCATCACAGACATTTACACCTCCAGATGCAGGAAAAGAGCCACCTGCATCATGAAAGACCTCACTCACCCAGCACACTCACTCTTTGCCCCACTCCCCTCAGGACGGAGGTTGAGGAGCATCAAATGTAGAACCACTAGACTGAGGAACAGCTTCTACCCTGAGGCTGTTAGACTCATGAATAAATAAATAAAAATAAACACTGCAAAATATCACATTGTGCTGATGCTGATCTGTTTTCTTGTTGCTGTGTTCATCTGTGTTCATCTGTGACCATCTGCTCATACAAACTCATGTTCGTGCTGCTGTTTATTCCCACTATATTAGGCTTAGTGTATTACTAGTTGATGTTTTTCTTAGTTAATTCTAGATGTTATTACTGTTTTTCTCTTTCATTTGTTGTTGGATGTAACTGGGACCCCGTGTACATAATCTCATTTTCATCACATGTACCACATGCGGTGCAAATGACAATAAAGACTCTCTGACTCTGACTCTGACTCTTTCAAATTGCTGTGTCCACATATCATCATTAGAGGAAACTATCTTGTTCAGTGAATAACAGACAAAAAAGAGGGAGATTATTTAATATTTGTGGCATATGTTGTTAGGGAATCGTAGATGATGTCATTTGTGTGAAAGTTACTTCAACAAATTTCACTCTAATCACTGTTGGTTACTAAGAACACCACCTCATTCATGAAAATTGTTCTTCCTGCTGGAAGGGCCCTTCGTCAACAGTTAATGGACCCTACCATATCACCTGACTGGGCAGTGCAGCTAAACAACTGTATGCTATGCATAAAAAAAACATACTATTATAGCTCCTGGTAGTGGTCCTCTAGCAGACACTGAGCAGCCGGGACCCCAGGTCGACTGGATGACGGTCCGGAGTAAGCATAGTGCTAAGGCTAAGCCCCCAGTTGACCTCTGGCCCATTCACATTACCTATAGATTTCCCTCACTCAGTGACACACCTGCTGAGAAGCTCACCCTTCTAAATGGCAGCTTGCTTCATAATCCAAAATGGGGTACTAGTGACTCCAGTTATCATGGTCAAATGCATTCCAGTGGAAAGAGTGAACAACATCAAATCCTACCTGAAACTGCTGACTAAGGCTAAATACAGTACGATTGCTGTACATGTCAACTGTAATGACACCTGGTTACGCCAATCAGAGGTCACTAAAATTGATGTTGCGTTGACGTGCAACTTTGCAAAAACAATGTTGGACTCATATTTTTCTCTCCGCAGGGAGTCTTTTTTTTCCCTTTTTCTCACCATTCTCATTTTGTTGCATGCGTTCCAGCAACGGTTTGCTCATATCTCTCATGTTTACTAATAATAAAGTTATGAACAAATATTGCTGCCTTGTCATTTTGGGAGCCATGCTTAAACGATGTCACTCCCCTCTGCTGCTGAGACGATAAATAAATAACTCCGACACCTCCATTGCTGTTTTTATGATGCTCTGGATGTCACTCGCACAGCACACATGCAATAAAGAGTTAACTCAAAGCGAGAGCGACACCTGTCCCCTCTTTCCTCTTTCGCGTTGACAAAATGTTTTAGCTTTATCGATGTTTGTCGATTTTGATGTTTTATTTTTGTAAATAAAGAAGTAATGTTTAATGAATGTTAGGAATCTATTCTTTGCAAACAAAATATACTTGACCTGTGGAAGGACTTCCCACTGTGTGTCAGGCAGGCTCCCACTCTCACTGTTTTTAAGTCTTGCTTAAAAATCTACTTTTATTCCCTGGCCTTTAACACTGTGTGATTTGTTTTCATCCTGTCTGTATTCTACAGTGTTAGCCATTTAGTTATTATCTGCTGCTATTTGTATCTATAATTTTATTTGACTGTATTTTATGTTTACCTGTCCGCTGTGCTTGTTTGGTTCTATTGTACAGCACTTTGGTTGGCCTTGTTGCTATTTTAAGTGCTCTATAAATGAATTAGTATGGCATGGTATGGTATATTCACCT
>JBBPBX010082105.1:0-15810 GCA_038048925.1 Garcialebias charrua | reverse complement strand
TATGATACATGATAGGAGCATAATAAATGCTCCCAATGTTTTGTTGGTCTTTTTTTTCTTTTTGTAAAGACGTTTTTAGGCATTTATATTTATTTATTTATTTTGCATCGTAAGACACTGTGACGTCATCGGCTACTCGAGCGTCGTTCGAGTTTTTTTATGTTAATGTCGAGGTTAAAAATTATGTACTCGTTCAACCCCTAGTCTGGAGACAGTGTCATTGACAAAAAGACAGGAGAAAGAACTGGAAGTGGCAGAAATGAAGATGCTGAGGTTCTCCTTAGGAGTGACAAGGATGGATAAGATCAGGAATGAGATCATCAGAGGTACAGCACATGTTGAACAACTGGGAGATAAAGTTAGGGAGGCCAGACTGAGATGGTTTGGACATGTCCAGAGGAGGGACAGTGGGTATATTGGTAGAAGGATGTTAGAAATGCAGCTGCCAGGAAAAAGACAAAGAGGAGATATATGGATGCAGTTAGAGAGGACATGGAGGTAGTTGGAGTGAGGACAGAGTGAGGTGGAGGAGGATGACTCACTGTGGCGACCCCTGAAAAGGGAAAAGCCGAAAGAAGAAGAAGAAGAAGGGCAGTATGTGTGAACGTGAGAATGGGCTTTGCAGATGTGTTTCTCACATGTGCAGCACACAGCTTTTGTCTTGCAGTCCTTCTTCCAGGGGCAGAACTGGCACCTTTTTCTTTTGACTGACCCAGCTGCAGCCTTTATTATTTCTTAGTTTGTTTTTTTGTTTTGCTTGGCAGCTTGTGTGATGTGAGGGGTTAGCTGCAGATCAAGAGTGCAGGTGCAGGTCAAATGCAAGTTCTAGTGTCTTTGATGTGTGTATGTGCGTGTGTGTGTGTGTGTGTGTGTGTGTGTGTGTGTGTGTGTGTGTGTGTGTGTGTGTGTGTGTGTTAGAGAGAGTTTGTGTGTGGCCTTTGAACTTTTTTCTGGTGTTTAAATGCCTTTATAATTCACGGGTCAAAAATGACCCATAGGACGATCTTTGGACCCTAGTGGTGTACAGCCCACATGTAAACCTAGACAAAAACAAAGTATCACTTTTTGTAATGATGGGGTCACTTTAGGAAAAGTCATAAAATTTCAAGTTGGAAAAATATAGTTTAAGGTATTTTTTCTATAGCTAAACATGGTAGCGGGTCACTTTTGACCCGCAGGACAACACAAGGGTTAAAAACAATTATTTGTTTGATAAAAATGATAGCAAATATGTGTCTGAGCTGAACTTTTCCTTAATAAATGAAAGTAATTGTGAAATGAGCTGGATTTAAAAATTTGTTTCACCGAAAGTGATAACAAGCCATATATAGGTCGCACCGGTGTATAGGTCGCAGGCCTTGAAAAAAAACATAAAAAGGTGCGACCTATACACCGGAAAATATGGTATGTATTTATTTGTTGTGTTTATCCCGATGAATCACCCTCCTCCTGGTGACTGACTCACCCCAGTTCATCTGCCAAAAGGGAGAATGGGCCACCCGGCCTTCTAGGTTCCCTTATCAGTCAGTCCACTCGGTGCAACATATGACTATGGGAATTGCGCCTCCGCGCGGTTCACCTAAAGTAATACATTCAGGCCTTGAAAAGGCAGGTGGGCGCCAGCGTCATCGAAGAGGCCCTGCCCTCTTTGTATAAAAGAGGCTGACGCCCCACCTTCTCTTTTATGCCTTTCACCTCGCTTACACCTGAACTTCGTTGGACTCTCTATGACTGCATTGCTCGACTGGAGGTGAGCTCGCTCCCTACCCTGAGCGTACAGAGAAATTTCCTTCGTACTGCTGAGTTAGCGAAAGCTAGCCCAGTGCCTTTTATTTAACCTCAAGTTTTTTCTTCTCTCTTCGCAGCTTCGCTCGACGGTGCTAACTGCGTCACTAGCTACCTGGCTAACGGAGATTAGCAGGCTAGCTAACGAGAGTGACTCGACGAGAGGACGTCTCCGGACCACGTTAGCTACAGCTAACGAGCTCAACTCTTCTCAGCCATGGCTCCAGAGAAGGGAAAGCGAAAATCCAAAAATTCTAAGAAGACCAGCAGGCCAGCAAGCCCCAGCTCCCGAGCCTGCCCCAACGGCTGCGGCTACTCCCTTTTGGCGACGGATACCCACGAGGTCTGTCCCATTTGCTTGGGGATGTTGCACGCTAAGACAGCACAGTAATCCCCTGAGTCCTGCCCTCACTGCAGCCAGATGCTTGAGGTTGTGAGGAAGCGTCACGTGGACATAGTGGCCAAGGCCATGGGTGGCTCCGTGGCGGCGCGGGACCCAGACCTCACGGAGGCACTCACTCCCACATCGGAGCTTGAGGCCATGGACCTGGAGGACAACGGCCACGCTGACTGGGGGGACAGTATGGACATGGTGGCCCCCGTCGGGGACTCCACCGTCAAGTTTGATACGAGAAGCCTGTTATGCGCAGACGAGCTCTCGCTAACAGCTTCGGGTGAAATATCAGACGATGAAGCTAAAAACGAGGACGAGGGAGAAGAAGAGGACTTCTCCCAGAGCTCGACGACTGCTTTTTACAAGGTCAAATTGGGGAGTGATGGAATCACTATCTCAAGTCACTGTTGGGAGACAGCAAAATCCCAAAAAACTGCTAATGCGATGGCTCGAGTGATGCTGATGGGTCTGTTCAGTGTTGACATTCTCATAAAATCGAACCTGACTGGAGGGATGAATAAGGTGGATCCTGCTGCAGAACGTCGCCAGGCTCTTGATGGGAAAAGGCTCCAAGTTTTAATTGGTAAATACCATCCGTCTGATTAGTGACAATCACTACACACACATACACATAGTGTTTCACACTATGATATTCCTGACAAATATCTGCATTTATTAAATGTTTTACATACTTTAGCACATCTAGGATGAGTACTACAGGGCAATTTTCAAATAGGCTAAGGACATTTGTGAGGTTTAATGTTAACGTTTTTTACCCAAGTTATGTGTTTGGGATAATTGACATGTTGGAACACAAGTTTCACCCGACTGTTAATGCTAGATTCAAGTTAAAACTTTTTGAGGTGCATTGCACAATGTGGAGCACCATGTTTCATAGTTGATACTGCTATCATAGTTTCAAGTTCTTCATTGCCACAACAGATTTTTGTCATTTTGAATGTGGCCAGAATGGATTTCTTTCATCTGTACAAAATAGAGGGGGGAATAATCTGGATGTTTTCTGTTGCTGTCTGGCTAAAGCCACCCAGTGTAATGATACAAGATTAAAAGGAACCCCAGAGCCATAGTTTTATCCAATTATGGTACATCCAGACCGAGCAACTTTTCAACGGCCAAAAAGCTCGTCACGCACGCAAGTGGACTCACTGGACCCAGACCGTGTCCAGACCGGTACGAGAAGCTGCGGCGGCGGTGGCGACGGGGGGGGAGGAGCTAGCAGAGCTTAACTTGCTAAACGTGAAAAGTTCACAATTCAAAACTTACCCGATATCCCGATTTCCTCACTGGCACTCCGCCAGGCAAGGTCCTTTTTATTTCTCCTCCATACATGAACAGGACTTTGCGGGTTATTTCCGTGTCTCGCAAAAAATACGTCACACAGTTGCGCAACATCCGTCCCCTCGTTACCGCGTCACATAGCTGACTCCCCTCTCTCTCCTCCCCGACTCTCCCTGATTGGTTGACAAAGCGTTGAACAGCGAAATCTTCAGCATGTTGAAGGCGTGCTCTGGAGGCTGTCGCGGGTTCACGTGCACGGAAAACGCTTTTCAGCACGCTCAACACGCACGTGACGTGACGCCCGACGCCAAGACGCGCCTGGAGGCGCGTCCCCCATTGACTTTGCATGTAAACCGGACGCTCCTGCAGTTGAATACGCGTTCGGTCTGGATGTACCATTAGAGTAGAGCAGGGCGGTTCTTACTGATGTCGGTGAGGCCAGGTGCAGCATTTAGGCTGTGTCTCAATTCAGGGGCTGGGTCCTCATGAGTGCGCATTTGTCGGCCGCATACGTCATTGCCCCGCGCGGAGGACTGTCCCAATTCGAAGACTCCTCCTCATGCGGCCGAGGAATGCGGCCTACTTCCTGTCGAAATCTGAGGATGCATCCGTGAATCCTTCAAGACGGAGGCTATCCCAGAATTCGTAGCGCCAGCAGAGATTTTGCGGGGGGGGTGTGGGACTTTCTGCGTGCAGGGGCGGGACTGCTGCGTGTTGTTGAGTCATCAGCTCGTTCAACCTCATTAAAATTTAACTACAGAAACGACAAAAAAAATTTGTTAGCTGAATATATATTAGTGTTTCTGAGTTTAATGTTTGTTAATAACTGATAACAAATCAGCTTATTTTACACGTGCGTAGCAAGGATTGTCTGAGGGGCGATCTGTTAAAAAAAATGCAAGTTGCCCAGTAGGTCACTGCATTAAGCATTGGGTTGGCGCGCAGATACTTTTCTCAAAAGCTGGTTCGAATCTCACTCGGTACGGTTAAAACTTATTTTACGTTTGTCTTTTATTGGATTAAAAAAAGGAGTTTCACAAACTCCTCATATTTTTATCCAATAAAAGACAAAGGTAAAATAAGTTTTAACCGCACTGAGTGAGATTCGAACCAGCTTTTGAGAAAAGGATCTGCGCGTCAATCCAATGCTTAAAGCAGTGACCTACTGGGCAACTAGAGTTTTGTAGGTCCATTCTGTCTTTTAACAGATCGCCCCTCGGAAAATCCTTGCTACGCACGTGTAAAATAAGCTGATTTGTAATCAGTTATTTTCAAACAGTAAACTCAGAAACACTAATATATATATACAGCTAACAAATATTTTTTAGCAGCGTCCCTTCTCTTTCCACACACACACCAAGCGCGCACACACTTCCCACCCACTTCAAGGACGGCTCAACACGTTTGCCGCACGTAAGGCGGAAGTACGTAATCACGCAAACCTGAAGGCTATACCATCCCATTTCAGCAGTTTCGTCCAGCCCACCCGGCCTTGTGAGTGCGTGGCCTACTCGACCCAGCTAGGCTGGGTCCTCATGAGGACACAGCCCCTGAATTGAGACACAGCCATAGTCTGCATGTTAAAGCACTGAGTCATTGCTGAGTTAGCAGACCCCTCCTCTCACACTTTGCTGCTGAGCTACCCAAAATTTTGGTATCTAAAAACTAATTGTATTAAATGTTTTTGTTTAAATCTTTGTTAGCTAACAAATCCAACTTTACACACACATACATGTCAACCTCTTCGGAAGTTTACCTGTATAAAAAAACCTCAAAAATCCATACATTTTGCAAAACATTCATACAACTAGCACCCGGGGGGGGTGGGTGTCGGCTCAGTTGCGGAGATGACAGCGCCTGCTGCGAAGCAGGAGGAGGAAAGGAGAGCGGAAAAAGTTCAAAACTTGTTTCTAGTGGCAGAAAAGGTTGGAAGATGGCTGTTTGATGTTATTTATTGGTTTTTTTTTATCATCCTACAGGCTCTGACATGTTTGGTTAACTTGAAAATGAGGTTTTGAAAAAAATCCGAAAGACTTGAAAAAATCCAGAAGATTGCTCTATACGTCCGTATACCTGCAAAATGACGTAAAATCTTTATAATTTACGGACAATACGTACAAGTTGACATGTATGCACACATGACTAAATTTCTCTCTTTGTGACCAAGCACTGCCACTGGAGCATGACACAGTGCACAGGCTGTGTCTGTAAGATTTGCTGTTTCATTTTTTTAAATAAACTGTAGCCTCGACAGCTAAGTCTGGGTTTGATGCATTTTCTGTCCTCCTCCAAACACTAAAAAAAACACACAAAGGCGGGTAGGCTAGTAAAATCAGCCCTCCTCTGAGCTGGCTTAGGAGGTAGTATCAGGCACAGCTCAACTGACTTTTGAAAAAGCAACCCACCGATCCGCACTCAGATAATATTAATGAGCTGATGACATCAGTGAGCGACCGCAGCATCTAACCAACAAACAGATTTATTACCGAGGGAATATTTAAAGACGGCACAAAACAACAACTAACTCACTAAATGAGCTGAGTCTTATTTTGAACCAATACATTCGTTACTACCTTATCAGTTCATGTTGATGTAAAACTCAATTTACAGTTGACAATGGCACTGGTCCTCTTAGCACCTTCTCCCTGTTTATATTCTGCTCGAGCATTGGTGGTTGGTACAGGTTACTTAAGGATATTTTGCCAATTATTTCTAGAAATGTAGATATGGTTTAGTCAGATTTTTGACTCTGTGTGGATCAAAGAAAGTCCTCCGTGAAATCAAACTTGTTGACTCATTTCCTTCCTTTTACAATTCATAAAGAAGTTCATAGATTCATTCGACCCTGAATGAAATATGTGAAAATGATCTTTAATAACCCAAGATCCATATTTTATATATATAAAATCAGTGGTTATTAAACTGGAAACTGTATTTTAGGCAACCACATTAATCAAGTTGCCTAAAATATTTATTTAACTTACCTTTTAAGTTAAAGGTTTCCTTTTTAAATCTGATACTCTGTCAAATGAAAAATGCAAACCATTAAATTCTGTTGTCAAAGAAGAAAAAACAATATTAAGGGTGTCATTTTTGGTTTGATTTTCATTTTTTCCAACACATTTAAAGTCAAATCACAAAGTTAATTTTACAAATTTTAAATATGTGTTCTCTATTTGTTTTTGTTTTTTTCCCAAAGATGCGGTTGTAGACCACTATCCTGGAACGAAGATTTCCGACATCAGAAAAGCAATTAATGCAAGAATCTGCGAATTGAGGCATCAAGTAAAGTGAAAGAAAATAAATGATGAAACTGAGCAGATTTAGCAAAGTACTAGTTACTTGTTTACTATTTCATATTTACTAGTTGGGGCTGTTAAAATGCAAGCACAAGTGGTAAAATGTTTCAGTTGTTCCAAAAACAATATTTTTGTTTTGTTTTACTGTGACTGAATGTGAAAGACTGAAGTTAATGCAAAAAAAAAAAAAAAAAAACGTTATAACATTTTGCTATTTTGACTTTTCTTTTGCTTATAAATCACATGTGCTTTTATGCCTTGCTTATGTTTACATGATCCTCTTTGTGTGTCATCGTTGGCAACCAGTGCACTTGTTAAAAAGTTTTTTTGTGTAAATGAATAAAAGTGAAGTTCCATTTTAAATACTGTATCCTGTTATTTAATGTGTTTAACTGTTCAAAAGCATGTGTGAAATCTCAATCCTTTGACATAGAGAATAATATATGTGAACATATATGTAAAGGTAAATATATATGAAAATATATCAAAAAATAATGTCAGATATATATATATACAGTATATATATATATATATATATATTCTAAAATATATTGACAAATATACTAATGTAATATATAATGCAATATATTATATAATATATAAAGAATAGCCACATATATATTAAAAAATATATGCCAAAATATATTATTAAAATATATTTAGATATATTAGTTAATATACCATAAAATATATTAAATTCATATATTTTACAATATATTTTAAATATATTATTTGATATATTTCTTGTTATATTTTGACATATATGTGTAAATTTTTTTTTTTTTTCATTCAACCTTTATTTATACAGGCTATCCTCGTTGAGCCACGGGGACTCATTTACAAGAGGGACCTGTTTCACTCACACCTAGGGTCAATTTAGAGTTACCAATCAGCCTAACATGCATGTTTTTGGACTGTGGGAGGAAACCGGAGCACCCGGAGAAAACCCACGCATGCACGGAGAGAACATGCAAACTCCACCCAGAAAGGCCCCGGACCGGGATTTGAACCGGGGACCTGCTCGCTGAGAGGCAGCAGCTCTACCAGTTGTGCCACCGTGCTGCCATATATATATTCAAAATATATATATGCCAAATATATATTCTAATATATTTTTGAATATATTAAAAGCGGCAATTCCTTATATATTATTACATATATTACAATATATTGCGTTGATATATTTTTCAATATATATTTTAATATATATTTCATGCTGTAATTTCAATTTAATTTTAGTGTATTAATATTCCATATCAACTGATACAAACAGCAATAACCTTAATCTTGTCAAATACTTTCAAACAACCCCAAAATTACATTATTATGAAATGCAATATATTGTTGAAAAATATATTGTAAAATATATTTTTCTTCCAAACTCCTCCCACGCCTGAGTTTTTGCCTCAGCAACCATTCGAGTCGCATGCCGTTTGGACTGCCGGTACCTATCAGCTGCTTCCGGGGTCCCACAGGCCAAAAAGGCCCTATAGGACTCCTTCTTCAGCCTGACAGCATCCCTTACCGCCAGTGTCCACCACCAGGTTCGAGGGTTGCCACCACGACAGGCACCAACAACCTTGCGGCCACAGCTCAGATAAGCTGCCTCGACAATAGAGGCGCGGAACATGGCCCACTCGGACTCGATGTCCCCCGACTCCCTCGGAACGTGTTCAAAGCTCTCCCGGAGGTGGGAGTTAAAGCTCCGTTTTACAGGAGACTCTGCCAGATGTTAACAGCATACCCTCACAATACATTTGGGTCTGCTAGGTCTGACCGGCATCCTCCCGCACCATCGGAGCCAACTCGCCACAAGGTTGTCAGTTGACAGCTCCTCCCCTCTCTTCACCCGAGTGTCCAAGACATGCGGCCGCAGATCAGATGAGACGTCAACAAAGTTGGTGCCAAGAGCACATATGGACACCCTTATGCTTGAACATGGTGTTCGTTATGGATAATCCATGACGAGCACAGAAGTCCAATAACAGAACACCACTCGGGTTCAGATCAGGGGGGCCGTTCCTCCCCACCACACCCCTTCAGGTCTCACTGTCATTGCCCACGTGAGCGTTGAAGTCCCCCAGTAGAACAAGGGAGTCCCCANCCCATTTTGTCTCTGAGTTTCAGCGGAGCGAAATAATGGAAGCTAACAAGGTGAGTTCACACGAGAAGATGTAAAAAATGGCAGGTTGGCTTTCTTGGACTGTGAGGTCTCAGTTTCTGATAGAGGAAATTTGCAAACTGAGGTATACCGCAAACCCACCCACACAGAACAGTATTTACAGTTTGACTCCCATCACCCTCTGGAGCACAAGTTAGGAGTCATCAGGACTCTGTATCACAGAGCAGACAGCGTCCCCACTAACTTAGGAGCCAGAAACAGCCCCTTACAAGCTTTCCAATATCACATCAGTGTTGCTCCTTCAAGTAAGCATTTCTGCTTCTACCCTTGAAAAAATATCCAACCCTAAAAATTCTGTCATGGACAATTTAATTAAAAACACAAAAATGTAATTAAACAGCACAACTAAATTGTAAATCAGTTTGACACTTTAAGTGGGCATTAATAAAATGATTATTAAAAATACAAAATGTTTGATGGATAATTACATGATGTACATCACGTATGTGCCAATTTGTCACAAAAAAAAAACTGATGTACCATTCAGAGTGAGGGGTTTCTGAGTGGAGGTTGTAGAACTTGAACTATAAACGAGCAGACTGGTCGTCTGGATGTTTAAACAGGAAGTAGTGAATGTTTCACTTCCTTCTGTCAGTCCATCAGAACCGAGTTATCTTGATTGTACTTGTGTCATTTCACCTTATCATAATCAAATAAAGTCATCATAAAAACTTGTTTGAGGTATCTTCTAGTTGCTTGAGTTTTTTATTTATTCAGTTTTGGCAAAAGTGTTTTACATCGGATGTCCTTCCTGACAACCCTCACCAGTTACCCAGGCTTGGGACCGGAGTTTGTGCTCCCTAGTACCGTATTCTCCGGTGTATAATACGCACTTTTATTGCTCATTTGAATATCCTGCGTATTATACACCGAAGCGTATTATCTATGGATTTTTTCCCATATTTTTAGACCCATTTTTAGCTCTGATTCGCCGTTTTTCATTTTGGCCAAAAATGGTGCAGTACCAGTTTTGGCCGCTATGTGCGCTAATGCGCCCTGTAGTCTGTTTACCTGCAGACTGTAGCTGGAGGCGTATCCTGTTATTCGTGTATTCTATAAAACCCATCACCCCCCGCCAAATCACTGAGAGAGAGCAGGAGAAATCAACAACTACACATTCGAGAACAAAGAGAGAAAATGCCGCCAAAAAGAAATTCGTATACTGCAGAATTTAAGCTGCAGGTAGTTTTATTTTAATTAAATTCAGCTGTACATTACAAATTAAGTCATCTAGAGACTTCTTTTAATTTTGTTAGTTTAAATGTCATCAAATGAATAACCTTGTGTGTTACTTGTATAAGCATTATTGAATCCAATGTTTGATAGTCATCAAGACTGTTTAATTCAAACTGTTTAAATTCATGCTGAATAGCAAATGTTATTCCAAAATGTTATTCATGAAGGATTTCTCTTCTCAAACCTGCAGTGAAGATTCAGTGACACTGTTTATCTCATTTTAGTTTGAGCTCAGGACAATCTCCTCAGAAGAGACTTTTGTTTTTGTCCTAATTAATAATCAGATGAATAATATCTGTTTTTGCTATTATCATTAACATAGGTCCCATATGTGATGCTTTAATGACGTTGTTTTAACCAAACCAACAGGTTAACAGTGTTGTGTGTAGTGTTAAGATCAGTTTTTATCATAAAATGCTGACATCTGAAACTAACAACTTTATCTTTCTGACAATTTGTAATGTTTGATTCAAATTAAAAGTAATAAAAGTATTACTGTCCCTTCAGGAATAACTCCCAAAAAGTTCATTACTGAGAGCGATCAGAGAAGTGTTTCTGAGGTCACGGTTGTATCACTATAGTTTCAATGGGTTTGGCGCCATCTAGTGGCCATAAAAAAGACTGTCACGGCAGCGCGTATTATACACCGAAGCGTATTATCTACGGGTTTTTCTGATTTATTTCCAAAAATTGGCCAAAGCGTATTATACACCGGAGCGTATTATACACCGGAGAATACGGTAGTTGTTTTTTTCCCCAGCTGAAATGTTCAATTCTAGCCTGGTTAAAACCAGACCCTTGTCCTTCACTTCGCTTTGTACTAGGGTCTGGGACTTCTCCCATAGACAACGATTTCTCCGGTAGATTTTTGACCGGACCAATCAGAGAACAGAAGGCGGAGTTTTGTTAGTTTAGCCTGGCGAGGTCCAGGCTATTCAGATAAATAGCTCAGAAACCACTCGGTGGATATTTTTTCTGCTACCAGTGTGTAATTATATGGCTCTAATTTACTGACTGTTGGCCTAGATGAAACATTTGAGATAAAATTCGATTTTTTATAATTTATTTTCGTAGCGCACCCGAGGCTGTTTGGAAAATGTCAAACCGAAACAATTTAAATCCAGCAGATTTGACCATTTCGTGAATTGATTTAGGAACTGTTAAGCTCAGGAACACTTCTGATATAACGTCAGCTAAGAAATATATTTTTTCTCAGCAAAGAAATAATAGTTTTTTACCTTGTTTTCTTGAAAATTCCTTCGTGGCGGCAGCCATTTTAACTGACGACGTCAGTCGACGTCGTTCAAAACTCCGCCTTCTGTTCTCTGATTGGTCCGGTCAAAAATCTACCGGAGAAATCGTTGTCTATGGGAGAAGTCCCAGACCCTAGTACGAAGCGAAGTGAAGGACAAGGGTCTGGTTTTAACCAGGCTAGTTCAATTCAAGAAGGATCTTAAAATTTAGCATGTTATGTCTTCTCACATATGCAAACAATAACCATCCTCTACTGGCTTAATCAACTGTCTGAGTCGTTGAATTAAAAAGAGCTATGGCACCTGTAATAATAAAAGGTCTTCGTCTTTTCTGACAAGGGGTTTATTTTGATAAGTGATGTACGGCCGGCTGTGGCTGAGTGGTTAGAACAGTCGTCCTCTAATGCAAGAGTTGGAGGTTTGGCTCCACCAGTAGTCACATGCCAAAGTGTCCCTAGACACTGAAGGCCCCAGTATACCTGTGCGTACTGCCTATACGCCCCTGTACGACGTACATACGCTGTGGCAAAAGTGTAGCCCCCGCGTAGCCCCTCAGGGCAGAACGCGCAAAGCTCTTTTTTGGTGTCTGACCATAAACTTCCCCGGCGCCAGACTGTTTTGTATGTTACACAAATGAATTAAATTCCTCTTCTTTATCGCTGATCGGGCCTTTTCTTTTGTTTTTTTGCCAAAAGTCAAGTAATCGCTTCTTCCTCCGTTCACTCGATGACTGAAATGAATGAATTCAGGTCCTACCTGGCTGCGGGAGGTTTTATATATTTCCTGGTGGGCTGTGGGCTGCAGGAAAAGCGCTCCCTGTTATTATTTTTATTTCTTAGAACTTTTTATAACATATAAAGTAGAAACACCGCAGCAGAACACCGCAGCGGGCTGCTCATGATGAGTTCTCGAGATTTCTGACTGAGCTGTCAATCATTTCAGTAGGCGTGCCAGCAAGTGACCAATCAGCGAGCTCAGTTTGTCTGCTGCAGAGGGGATAGCTGCAGCTGCTCACAGTACAACAAGGATTTGGAGCGAAAACGCGAGCATTTAAAAAAAAAAAGAGCTATAACAGCGAACGCGTGCACACTAAATGCACGCGTAGAGTGGCGTCCAGGTAGGACGCTGAGGTCTATTGGAGGCTTGAACCTCTCATTGCCTCCGATATGTGTCCCATCAGTGTATGAATGTGATAACGCTATGATTAGTCTCTTTAGAATGATAGAATGATTTGTTCATTTATCTTTGCAGAGATCTACAAAGTAGTAGCTGTAGTTGCTACATTTTTTACTTCAGTCTCCAAGACATTCCATAAGCCAATTCCTTGAATTGAGGTTGACCGACCCTTTAAACTGGTTCTATATTGTGGTTTAATAAATACTTCTATTCCCTTAAGATTGTAACAGCTTCACCGTTTAACAAAATGCATTTGGATATTTACAGGCAGTTGATTTTTATGAGCTCTATACATAACTAACAAAATATTATAATCCACCAAGTCCTGGAACTTCAACAATTTCAATTGATCAAATAAGGTGTTAGAAGGGTGACAATAATGTTTTCCTGTGATTATTCTAACAGCTCTTTTTTGTAGCAAAAAAATAGGCTCTGTAAATGTTTTACAAGCTTTCCCCCAAACAACAATGCAGTAAATCAAATGTGGAGCAATAATTGTATTATACAACAAATACAGGGGCCCTGTATTTGGTGTAAGATTAAGTGTTCCAGCAGGAGGCGGAGCTTCTGCTGGGCGGGTTTTTAATTCCTGGAATTCTGGCTCGCCATCTCGTTCACTCTGGATCCCAGCTGCTGACAGGGAACTTCCGGTTCAGCTCCTCTCAGCAGAACCGTTAAACACCTTCAGCAAGGCTTCTCAGAAGGTTCTAGAAGCTTTTCAGAGAACTTCTGAAAATAAGCTTTCCAGTAAAAAAAAAAAAAAAGCCTGGCACACAACCAGGGGAGAACACAAAAGTCTGTTTTAGCTCTCTAAAACTACAATAGTCACTCGGTTTGCTGACACATCTCAAAACCAGTTTTCTTGGGCATAAAACGACATAAATTGTGCTTCTTATCTTTCTCCTTCGGTGAGACAAAAATATATAACATATACATTCTTTTTTCAGAAAATAAAATATACTTTTAACTCACCAAGTTCAGTTCTGTTCAAAAATAAAATTCCTGAACGCAGTCAGGTCGAGGAAAAAAGTGCAGAAACCACTCTTTACGTCTGAAAAGTATTCTCAGACAACAGGCATCTTTCTGATCAAGGTTTCTCTAACTTTTCCCTCTAACTTCTGCTCTTTCTTACAACAAAGCGTTCCGCTTCGTTGCTTTCAGTCTCTGACTTTCCCGCTTCAGGTCCAAGTATTTATACCCTCTGCTGTGCACATGCGCAGAGGAAAACAGAGCCAACGGCTGCTGGGATCAGTCACGTGGTTGCACATGCGTGCGACCTTTCAAAATAAAAGTTTTCTGCTTACATTACATACTATTGACCAAAATAACCTCTTTGTGTACAGATTTCAACCAGATAAAAGACAATTACATCAAATATTACTTTTAAAATACCTGTAATCATTATCTTTTATGTTTTCAACCATTTTGACCTATTTCCTATTTTTTATTTATTTCCTATTAATCTATGTAATAGCCAAATAAATAAAAATGGATACAACAATGAAGGTCATTTTAGCCTGGGTTACACCCTCCCCACTTGAATCTATGCAAGTCCCTTTGCATAATACTCAAATTAGGCTAATTGGTTCTGAGGGTTTTTCTATAGAATCTGTGACAGCTTCACTCAAACTTTGGAACAAAGATTGGACTATACTGACAATAGGATTTCCTAATTTTGGATAGGTTAAGATCTTTGGTTTGGTCCTCTGTCGAGAAGGTCTGCTAGCAGCTAGTTCTGTCTCAGGGTCGCATTCTCTGTCCTCATTGGTCATGAGTTCAGTCTCGTTAACTTCAGTCTGAGTCGGTTCAACAGCATTAGCTTGACTAAGATCTGAAGCATTATCTATCTCATCAAGGTGAGTGTCTGATTCCCTAACTCGTTTAGGTTCAGATACACTCTGTGTTTCTTTCAAGTTATCTCTTTCAAGTTCTGGAGGAGTTTCAGAAGGAAGGACTACCTCGTACTCCTCGACCACCCTAGAGATTTCCTGCAGAGGGCCTGGAGTGTTATACAAAGGATAGTGGTCTTCTTCTTCAGAATTGTACTCAAGTTCAGGATCATGATCAGTACTGTGATGTTGACGTGTGTTTGGCCGACGGGGTTTTTCTTGGACTACAGCAGGATTTTCAGGAATAGCTGATAAAAACCCACAAGGTAACAAAAGGTCTCTGTGAAGAGTTCTGGTTGGACCATCTCGGTTCTCAGGTTTGACTGTATATACAGGTAAGTTGTTTTTCTGACTGACAACTACATGGACAACAGATTCCCACCTGTCTGATAACTTGTGTTTACCCCTAATCCTAACATTCCTCACCAGTACACGATCACCAACATCCAAGACTGATTCAGTTACATGTTTGTCATATCTAATTTTATTTCGCTCAGCCACTTTAGCAGCATTTTTACTAGCCAATAGGTAACTCTCTTGAAGATGAGTTTTTAGGGCTTGTACATACTGCGAGTGGGACTGTTGCTGGCGATTGTTCTGAGTCACATTAAAAACTAGATCTATAGTTAATCTAGGTTGTCTTCCAAACATTAACTCATAAGGGGTAAACCCAGTACTTTCATGTTTGGTACAGTTGTACGCGTGTACAAGAGGTACAGTTGTACGCTTGTACAAGAGGTTTCACGAAGTCACGCCAATGTTTCTTGTTCTCATCAGTGAGTGTACCTAGCATGTTTAACAGGGTTCTATTAAACCGCTCCACAGGGTTTCCCCTGGGGTGGTAGGGTGATGTTCTAACTTTCTGTATTCCAGCTAGGTTACATAACTCTTTGATAGTTCTGGATTCAAAGTCTGCACCTTGATCACTGTGCAATTTCTCTGGAAAACCATAATGGATGATAAAGTTTTCCCAAAGGGCTTTGGCTACAGTACGAGCCTTCTGGTTCGGTGTAGGAATTGCTACAGCATACTTTGTAAAGAAGTCAGTGATGACAAGGACATCTTTAGTATTGCTGCGATCTGGTTCAATTGTCAAAAAGTCTATGCACAGCAACTCAAGGGGTCTGGTTACTTGGATGTTTACCAGAGGCGCTGCCTTCTCTGGCAGGGTCTTTCTGCAAACACATCGACTACAAGTTTTGATCTTTTGTTCTATATCTGAGGCCATTTTTGGCCAGAAAAATCTGGTTCGGGTCAAGTCGAGTGTTCTGTCAAAACCCAGATGACCCATGTCATC
>JBBPBX010082104.1:0-12614 GCA_038048925.1 Garcialebias charrua | reverse complement strand
TAGATTTATTACAGATTTCTCTGAATTCTCACAGCTCCGTGTCGTTCTGCTTCATATTTTCATTCTGTGTGAACTCTAACCCCGACTCCCTCAACCCACATCAGGACTTTTAAAGGTTTAACAACCACACAGACAAAGACCACAAAGTACTGATATGCACCTAAATATGCTGAAATGTGACTGTTTTTCTGAACTTAAAGGATGTTCAAACACCATTATAGTTTAAATCTGAACGAGGAAACAGAACCACATCTAACCTGAAACAACAGAACACGTATCGCGCCTCAGACAGGGTCAGAACAGCCTCACTCCGATGGAAACTGTAGAGTTTCTCATATTTTTGTCACATGTACCGTATTTTCTGGTGTATAGGTCGCACCGGTGTATAGGTCGCATTGTCCAATTATTGCCCAAAAATTGGAAAAAATCCATAAACAGGTTGCACCTAAATATATGTTGCACCTACTTCACCGCCGACGTAACGCATCATCCACTGCTGACGTGACGCGTCACCGCTGAGACAACCCGGAAATATGGACCGAGTGTTTAGCTCTGTTGCAAATGTCTGCCACAGGAGCGCACAGCAAGGCTTTTAAGAAGATTAACACTTAAAAACAATTATTTGTTTGCTAAAAATTATAGCTGACATTATAGCACAAGGGTTAGTGGTTTATTAGCCGAGTGGTTTATTAGCTATTTGCTAAAATATACACGGAAATAAAACGGAAGCTAACACGAGACGATTCCGTCTCTAAAAAAAACGAATAAAAAATCGAATTTTATCTCAAATGTTTCATACAGGGCAACAGTTTGTAAATTAAACCCATATAATTACACTCTGTGAGCAGAAAAAATATCCGCCGAGTGGTTTATGAGCTATTTATCTAAATAGTAGGTATCTGTTTACGGTAGCTAACCGCTAACAACGAAGCTAAAAATATATATGCTTTTTAATCTCAAACATCTCATAAAGTTAGTCACTTGTAAATGTCCATACAGTGATTACATTCTGTAAGTTTGATAAAAATGTGTCCTGTGGTTCTTGACTTATCTTGCTAACAAACAGCTAACAAACAGAAGTTAGCTCCAGAGCAGGAGGCTGGGCAGCGACAGAGTCATGGTGAATCCAGACCGAATGCGTTTTCTACTGCAGGAACGTCCAGTTTACATGCAAAGTCTATGGTGGACGCACCTCCAGCAGCCTCCTGGCGTCTTGCGTCACGTCGCGTGCGTGTTGAGCGTGCTGGAGAGCGATTTCCGTGCACGTGAACCCGCGTCAACCTCCAAAGCACGCCTCCAACATGCTGAAGATTTCGCCGTTCAACTTTCAAACGCCGCTCAAACTCTACCCGATTGGTTGGTGTGTCAACCAATCAGGGAGAGTCGGGGGAGAAGAGAGGGGGTCAGGGGGAGAGTCCCTATGTGACGCGGAAACCAGTGACGCGGAAACCATTGCGCATGTGACGTATTGTTTGTGGAACACAGAAAAAACCCGCGGAGTCATGGAATATGGAAGAGAAACTCATTGTAGCTGTGTGTTCGCGACAATTCCTTCACAACCAGTCAAGTCTGCTCCACAGAGACAGAAATAAAGAGCTCCTCACCTCGCGGAGTGCATTGACGACTCGGTACACCGGTAAGCTCCTCCCCCACACCCCCGCAGCAGCAGGGTTGCCAGATAAACATGAATTTTATTTTATTTATTTTTACCCCTTTTCAGTGCAAATGTTCACTAAACTCAACACATTATTAATCTTATCAGACCCTCACGCAGCAAATATGACAGTTTGGGTTAAAAAAAATAAAAAATAAGCAACAGTACTAGATGATTAATTAATTTTTATCTGGCAACCCTGCGCAGCAGTTTTCTGGGTAGTTTCGCTTCTGGCTTTTTGGTCTGGACACAAAGTGCGTCCACTTGCGTGCGTGTTGAGCTTTTTTGCCGTTGAAATCGCGTTCGGTCTGGATGTACCATCAGTCCGAGCAGAGGAGGCTTTTTTTTCGGACACATGAGCTGGAAACGGTCGGTGGACTCTCTGGAAGTGTCCCCTAGCGGACAAAAGTGGTACTGCACCACTTTCTGCCAAAATGAAAAACGGTCATATCTGAGCCAAAAATTGGTCTAAAAATATGGAAAAAAATCCATAAATAGGTCTCACCTCTCTATAGGTCGCAGGGCATGCAAATTAGGCAAAAAGCCACGACCTATAGTTCGGAAAATACGGTAGATGTAAACACTCCTGCGAGGCGCGCACACAGAGGAGGAGCATAAAGTGTGTGAGAACTGTCCAAGGAGTTCCTCCATCCTCACTGAGAAGAAAATGAGGTCAGGTCAGTGAATTAGTTCAGAACAATCATCTCTGATGACCCCTCAGGTCCACCACACTGTCACATATCTGTCCATGAAGAGCTGCGTACAGTTGACCGTATCTGTGGGACAAAGACAGCTGAGGAGCTGCAGGACGATGTCACCAACAGAAGAACGGAGAGGCGGTGTGTCTTCAGGGACCACAGGACCAAATACTGATGAGCTCTTTCTCAGCCGTCTCTGAGCCGTGTCAGCTGGATGAGATAACTTCATTCATTTGATGCCCTGACTTATAAAGTTTCTCCACACCGCCGAGGACATACTTTGATTCTCTGCGACTCGTTTCCAGCTGTTTATAGAAGAAGATTCTTAGTTCCACGCGGCTCCTGAGTGCCTCTGTGTGTGCAGTAATTATTAAGCACGTGTGTAAAGTTGGACGTGCCTTCGAAAGGCTCCACCAGCAGATCTGAGTGGGGCGTTCAAAAGAACTGTGCTGGATTCATGCGCACGCACGGTTTCAAACATCTGGATTTATTCATGCGTATGCGGTTTTCTTGATGAGAGCAGCATTTAATTTGAGCTGGATCAGGATCCGGAAACTCTCTTATTTTGACAGGGTGCGTTCCGGTAACTGTTTGCTTGGATCCGGTAACTCTCAGACATACTAATAATGAAGTTATGAAAAAATATGAGACTGACTTGAATGAATACAACTTACCGGTATATTGGATATGTAAACTCAAAATAATTACGTAAACACTCATTTTAAATACAACAGCCACTTACGAGCGTACGAGCAGCCTCTTCAAGTTGCATTTCTGCGATTACCCTTGAAAAAAATCTCGGCCCGATAATTAAATATTATTTGAAACATTTTAGAATTGTTCCTGTAGTCCTAATATCATATTCAAGTCTCTGTAGTATAATATTATGATCAACTGTATCAAATGCAGCACTGAGGTCTAACAGGACCAGTGTAGACACCTGTCCATTGTCAGAGGCCATGGGATAAATAGGTGTTGACTGCAGCCATTTCCATTCTCTTGGTAAAATCCACCACCATCTGTCCTTCCTGGTTTCTTTCCTTGACACCAAACCTACCCATCACTTCCTCATCCCCTCTGTTTCCTTCACCAACATGTCCATTCAGGTCTTCTCTGATCACCACTCTCTTCTCCCTGGGAATTCTCTCTATCACTTCATCCAGATCTTTCCTAAATGTATCTTTCTCCTCCACATTACATCCAACCTGTAAAACATAACCACTGACATTTATCATCAGACCTTCTACTTCTACCTACAGGCACATCACCCTATCTGACACTCTTTTCACCTCTACTACATTCTTTGCCAACTCCTCCTTCAGGTCCACCCATACTCCATTTCTCTTTCTATCCACACCATGGTAAAACAGTTTGAACCCTGCTCCAATGCTGTGAGCCTTGCTGCCCTTCCACTTGGTCTCTTGGACACATAAAACATCTACCTTTCTTCTCTGCATCATGTCAGCCAGCTCTCTACCTTTGCCTGTCATTGTCCCCACATTTAGAGTTGCAACCCTCAGTCCTACATTCTTCACTTTCCTCCTCTCCCTCTGTCTCCTGACACGTTTCCCTCCTCGTGGTCTTCAACTAACAGTAGCACAATTTCCGCCGGCACCCTGTTTGTCAACAGCACCGGTGGTCGTTGTTAACCCGGGCCTTGACCGATCCGGTATGACTTTGACAAATTTGCATTATAGTTTTGGCAAAAGTGTTTTATGTCAGATTCCCTTCCTGACACAACTCTCACCATTTACCCGGGCTTAGGACCAGGACCAGAACCAGAGACACGCTGGCTGGTGCTCCCTAGTGGCCGGTTTATGATTTGTAAACAATAATATTGAGTTGTTCTGTGTTTATTTATTTATTTATTTTATTTATTTATTTTATTTCAAACAGACAGAAAAGACGATCAAGAAAGAAAAAGAAAGAAAATAGGATAACACAAAAAAAAAAGTTAATACAAATAATTATACCCAAGTGACATGCAAATTTGAGGTTTTCTATTCGAAAAGGAGCAGGTAGAAGATACAATATCTTATAATGTCCTGCCCCTTTCATACTCATCAATTTAATCAATTTTTGTCAAAATACAAACTTGGTTTAAAATCAATTATCATTAAATCTAGAAAAAACTAATTACATGATATTCGGTAATAAAAAGAAAACTGTTGATGTTCCACTCAAAATTGAGGGTGTTGAGATTTGTAGAGTGAGTGAGGTGAAGTTTTTGGGTGTTATCATTGATGACAAACTGACATGGAAACAACACATAAATTCTGTAAGAATAAAAATAGCTAAATCGATTGCAGTACTGTACAAAGTCAGAGACCTATTGAATGATAAAGCTCTGTATTTGTTGTATAACACAATCATTGTTCCACACTTAATCTATTGTATTGATGTTTGGGGGAATGCGTGTAAAACAATCACAAAGCCTATTTTTGTATTACAGAAAAGAGCTGTAAGAATTATCACTAGAAAACATTACCGTCATCCATCTAGTACATTATTTTATCAACTAAAGTTATTGAAGTTCCATGATTTGGTAGATTATAATATTTTATCAGTTATGTATAGGGCTCAGAATAACGCTTTACCTTTAAATATCCAAATGCATTTTGTTAAAAGACAAAGTTGTTATAATCTTAAGGGGACAGAGATGTTTGTAAAACCACAATTCAGAACTAGTTTGAAGGGACGTTCTACCTCAATCCAGGGAATTAGATTATGGAATGGCTTGGAGAATGTAGTTAAAAATGCCAAGTCAATGTTTACATTTAAGAAAATGATCAAAACGAATGTGTTAAAAAAAATGAAATAGCGTAATGTGTATTGTATTAGTTAGAAAATTAGAAAGAGTTAGTCATTTTGTACTGTTGGTTGAAGATTATTATTGTTTAATCTGATTGTTTGAAAAAAGGGGCAGATATAATAAGATTTATTCTTCTTTCTGCTACCTTTCATTTTTTATATTTTGTACGTTATCATTTATGGGATTGTCTTGTATTATGTTTCTTTTGTAAAAAAAATGAACAAATTTAATAAACATAAACATAATCAAGTAACTGTCAAAATACCAAAACGAGACAACTTGTTTCCACTTTACATGATATTTAAAGATATACAATTATTTAAACACTATTTATATCATCAATTGCATTTATAGACTTTAAAACACTCATCTTATAGAACATATTTTGAAATAAGCTCCTTTTTAAATCGTTTTTTAAGCTGGTTTATATTTGTGCTTTTTTTAAATTCATCATTCAATCCATTCCATACATTTACTCCACACACCGACAAACAAAACCTCTTCCTGGTTGTTCTAATACATTGTTTTTTAAAATGTCCTTCACCTCTTAAATTATAACCCCCCTCTCTGTCACAAAACATTTTCTGTATATTGGGTGGAAGTTGATGATTTTGACCTTAAACATGAATTGTACAGTTTTAAATGTTACAAGGTCCCAGAATTTCAGTATATTTGATTTAAAAAAATAACTGGTTTGTGTGATCCCAATATCCCACTTTATGTAGTATTCAGATTGCTTTTTTTTGTATGACGTATAACGAATGTAAATTTGTTTTGTATGTATTCCCCCAAACTTCCACACAATATGTTAAATGTGGTACAATGAGTGTGTTATACAGAATAAACAAAGATTTGTAGTCCAGGACAAAACAAATTCCTCTCAGAACAGCAACACTTTTGGATATTTTAGATTTTACTAGGCAGATCTGTGGTTTTCTACTAAATTTATCATCTAATATGACACCCAAAAATTTTATTTCACGGACTTGTTGTAAATCAATATTGTCAATAGTTATTTTAATTCGATTATTTTCTTGTTTTTTTACAATTTCCCAACATCATGAATTTAGTTTTATCTAAATTAAGTGATAATTTATTGTTTTTGAACCATTGTTGTAGTTTTTTTATTTCTGTATTGATCACCTCTGAAAGTTGTTGAATGTTTTCTCTGGTACAGAAGATACTTGTATCATCTGCAAATATAAGGTATTTTATAATGTTTGATACTTTGACTATGTCATTTATATACAAATTGAATAATTTGGGTCCCAACACTGATCCCTGCGGAACCCCAGTTATATTTAGTAAATCTGATTTCTGATTATCTAATTCTACAAATTGTTTCCTTCGTCCAATGTAGCTTCTAAGCCAGTTTAATGCCACCCCTCTAACTCCATACCTTTCCAGTTTTTTTAGTAAGATGTCATGATTGATGGTATCGAAGGCTTTTTTTAGATCTAAAAATATACCAATTGCAAATTTCCTTTTATCCATACTGTCTCTGATTTCTTCTGTTAACGCCATCAGTGCCATTGAAGTTGATCTGTTTTCTCTAAAGCCATATTGACAATCTGTCAGAATGTTTTGCTTTTCAATAAAATTATCCAACCTTTTACTAAACACTTTTTCTAGTATTTTAGAAAATTGACAAAGCAGGGACACAGGTCTATAATTGTTAAAAAAATATGCTTATCGCCAGATTTATATAGAGGAATAATCTTTGCAATTTTCATTGCCTTTGGAAATGTTCCAGTAAGGAATGACAAGTTGCAGATGTAGGTCAGTGGGTCTGCAATATCATCAATTATCTTCTTAATAAGTGACATGTTAATTTCATTCCAGTCCATTGATTTTTTATTGTTACATTGATTTACTATTTCCTTAATTTCTATGTTGTCTACCAGTTTCAGGTACATAGATGATGTATTTTGCACTTTGAGATTTTCATTAATGAAAAGTGCGTTATAAATTGAATTCATTATTATTATTATTAATATATTATTTCGTTTCATACAATTTTTCAGACTGTCCTCATCCTGTAGGTTTGAGTCATTTATTTGTTCAGCTAACTTAGGCTGTACATTTACAAAATATTCATTAAATCCATTCACTATCCCAACTGTTTCATTCAGGGTTTTGTCATTATAGATAAAATATTCAGGGTGAGTATTGGAAGAATTCTTTCTTATCAAGCTATGTAACGTTTTCCAAATTCCTTTAGTGTTTTGGTTATTTTCTAACATTTTCTAATAATATTCTCGAATAAACTGCTTTAGAACTTGAATTATTCAGACAGCACCTGCACACACCTGCTGCTGCATCTGGTTAAACTCGTTAAGTTTTTATTAATTTGACTTGCGGTATTTGGAAGTCTAACGTGTCGTTTTTGCAGGCTGGTCTTCACGGACGTAAAGAAACAGATGAAGCTGGTTCTGGAACTAAATATAGGATATACATTTTTCATGAGGCTGCTAAGAAATCATTGAGAAATGTGTTTACAGGCTTTTCCTCTGATTGCAGGAGAACAGCAATAATCAGAAGTGTAATGATCAAGGCCCATAATCCCCGCGCTCGGTGCTGGCTTCATTAACACGCTGATTTCCCATGAGGCTTTGGGGCATTTTTCCCTCCCGTCCTCTTCCCAGCTTTATTTTAAATCTTATTTTTCACAATGATTTGAATCAGTTGTCAAAAGTGAATATTGCTTTTTGATTGCTCTGGTGTTGCATCTGCGCAAGTTTGTCTTAGAGTCAGACGTTCAGGAGATGAAAGAGGAGGCTGCAGGAGGAGGAGATCTCCTTAAAGCAGTCAGGAGGAGGAGATCTCCTTAAAGCAGTCAGGAGGAGGAGATCTTTAAAGCAGTCAGCAGGAGGAGATCTTTAAAGCAGTCAGGAGGAGGAGATCTTTAAAGCAGTCAGGAGGAGGAGATCTTTAAAGCAGTCAGGAGGAGGAGATCTTTAAAGCAGTCAGGAGGAGGAGATCTTTAAAGCAGTCAGCAGGAGGAGATCTTTAAAGCAGTCAGGAGGAGGAGATCTTTAAAGCAGTCAGGAGGAGGAGATCTTTAAAGCAGTCAGGAGGAGGAGATCTTTAAAGCAGTCAGGAGGAGATCTTTAAAGCAGTCAGGAGGAGGAGATCTTTAAAGCAGTCAGGAGGAGGAGATCTTTAAAGCAGTCAGGAGGAGGAGATCTTTAAAGCAGTCAGGAGGAGGAGATCTTTAAAGCAGTCAGGAGGAGGAGATCTTTAAAGCAGTCAGGAGGAGATCTTTAAAGCAGTCAGGAGGAGGAGATCTTTAAAGCAGTCAGGAGGAGGAGATCTTTAAAGCAGTCAGGAGGAGGAGATCTTTAAAGCAGTCAGGAGGAGGAGATCTTTAAAGCAGTCAGGAGGAGGAGATCTTTAAAGCAGTCAGGAGGAGGAGATCTTTAAAGCAGTCAGGAGGAGGAGATCTTTAAAGCAGTCAGGAGGAGGAGATCTTTAAAGCAGTCAGGAGGAGGAGATCTTTAAAGCAGTCAGGAGGAGGAGATCTTTAAAGCAGTCAGGAGGAGGAGATCTTTAAAGCAGTCAGGAGGAGGAGATCTTTAAAGCAGTCAGGAGGAGGAGATCTTTAAAGCAGTCAGGAGGAGGAGATCTTTAAAGCAGTCAGGAGGAGGAGATCTTTAAAGCAGTCAGGAGGAGGAGATCTTTAAAGCAGTCAGGAGGAGGAGATCTTTAAAGCAGTCAGGAGGAGATCTTTAAAGCAGTCAGGAGGAGGAGATCTTTAAAGCAGTCAGGAGGAGGAGATCTTTAAAGCAGTCAGGAGGAGGAGATCTTTAAAGCAGTCAGGAGGAGGAGATCTTTAAAGCAGTCAGGAGGAGGAGATCTTTAAAGCAGTCAGGAGGAGGAGATCTTTAAAGCAGTCAGGAGGAGGAGATCTTTAAAGCAGTCAGGAGGAGGAGATCTTTAAAGCAGTCAGGAGGAGGAGATCTTTAAAGCAGTCAGGAGGAGGAGATCTTTAAAGCAGTCAGGAGGAGGAGATCTTTAAAGCAGTCAGGAGGAGGAGATCTTTAAAGCAGTCAGGAGGAGGAGATCTTTAAAGCAGTCAGGAGGAGGAGATCTTTAAAGCAGTCAGGAGGAGGAGATCTTTAAAGCAGTCAGGAGGAGGAGATCTTTAAAGCAGTCAGGAGGAGGAGATCTTTAAAGCAGTCAGGAGGAGGAGATCTTTAAAGCAGTCAGCAGGAGGAGATCTTTAAAGCAGTCAGGAGGAGGAGATCTTTAAAGCAGTCAGGAGGAGGAGATCTTTAAAGCAGTCAGGAGGAGGAGATCTTTAAAGCAGTCAGCAGGAGGAGATCTTTAAAGCAGTCAGGAGGAGGAGATCTTTAAAGCAGTCAGGAGGAGGAGATCTTTAAAGCAGTCAGGAGGAGATCTTTAAAGCAGTCAGGAGGAGGAGATCTTTAAAGCAGTCAGGAGGAGATCTTTAAAGCAGTCAGGAGGAGATCTTTAAAGCAGTCAGGAGGAGGAGATCTTTAAAGCAGTCAGGAGGAGATCTTTAAAGCAGTCAGGAGGAGGAGATCTTTAAAGCAGTCAGGAGGAGGAGATCTTTAAAGCAGTCAGGAGGAGGAGATCTTTAAAGCAGTCAGGAGGAGGAGATCTTTAAAGCAGTCAGGAGGAGGAGATCTTTAAAGCAGTCAGGAGGAGGAGATCTTTAAAGCAGTCAGGAGGAGGAGATCTTTAAAGCAGTCAGGAGGAGGAGATCTTTAAAGCAGTCAGGAGGAGGAGATCTTTAAAGCAGTCAGGAGGAGGAGATCTTTAAAGCAGTCAGGAGGAGGAGATCTTTAAAGCAGTCAGGAGGAGGAGATCTTTAAAGCAGTCAGGAGGAGGAGATCTTTAAAGCAGTCAGGAGGAGGAGATCTTTAAAGCAGTCAGGAGGAGGAGATCTTTAAAGCAGTCAGGAGGAGGAGATCTTTAAAGCAGTCAGGAGGAGGAGATCTTTAAAGCAGTCAGGAGGAGGAGATCTTTAAAGCAGTCAGGAGGAGGAGATCTTTAAAGCAGTCAGGAGGAGGAGATCTTTAAAGCAGTCAGGAGGAGATCTTTAAAGCAGTCAGGAGGAGGAGATCTTTAAAGCAGTCAGGAGGAGGAGATCTTTAAAGCAGTCAGGAGGAGGAGATCTTTAAAGCAGTCAGGAGGAGGAGATCTTTAAAGCAGTCAGGAGGAGGAGATCTTTAAAGCAGTCAGGAGGAGGAGATCTCCTTAAAGCAGTCAGGAGGAGGAGATCTCCTTAAAGCGGTCAGGAGGAGATCTTTAAATTTGTCAGGAGGCCTGAACCAGGCACCTCCTGCAGGTTTATAAAGCTGGGAGACATTTCTGAGCTGATGAAACTCCTGGAGGAGAAACATCTTCAGAACAGAAGTCCAGGCCAGTTGTTGAAGTTTTTAGCTTTTTTTCAGACGATGAAGGATGGATGTAATAATAATAATAATGAATTTAATTTATAACGCACTTTTCATTAATAAAAATCTCAAAGTGCAACAAAAATCAAAGATCAAATAAAAACAAGTGATAAAATCAAGTAAAATCAATAATAATATCAACTAAGATCAACGATAAAATCATGTGGAGGCAGAGTAGGATGTGGTTTCATGACTCTTTAGCCAGTGTGCTCCCAGGAACCTGTCTGTCTGCCTGACACAGAGACAGACAGGTCCACCTGTCTTTCTTCCATGTTGAATAATAATCCCTCTTCACTTCTCTTCCTGGGTCTCTCCATCACAGATTAACCTTTCTCTTCTTCTCTCTGCTCCTCTGTCTTCCTCCGTCTAACGTCCACCCCCTGTCCTTTGTCCTCCCTTCTTCTCCTTCTCCCCGCTGTCTTCCTCTGTCCTCCTCTCTTTTCCTCCCCCCTCTGCAGCAAATTTATTCATGTGAAAGTTATTGACGATGAGGAGTATGAAAAGAACAAGAACTTCTTCCTGGAGCTGGCGGAGCCTCGGATGGTAGACATGAGTCTGCAGAAAGGTGCAGTACTTTGTTCTTTCTTTCTTCCTGACTCGTGTGTTGATCACCTGCTTCAGTCCTGTCTCCTCCTTCAGAGCGCTTTGTCTCCTCTGCTCCCCTGTTTTCTGTCTCCCTCCCTCCCCCCATGTTAATGTTACTTTGTGTCCAACCAGAGAACTACAGTAAAATCAGATCACTTCATCCAGACGCTGTCATCATCTGCATGAGAAGCTGAGAAATAATCTGAGAATCTGCTTTAATCTCCAACCGGCAGGTGGACGTTTTTATTTCAGTCATGTTTTATCTGAGTGCAGAGACTCAGATCATCGATCAGAACCTCAGATCATTGATCAGAACCTCAGATCATCGATCAGAACCTCAGATCTTTGATCAGAACCTCAGATCTTTGATCAGAACCTCAGATATTTGATCATCCCCTCAGATCTTTGATCATCCCCTCAGATCTTTGATCAGAGCCTCAGATCTTTGATCAGAGCCTCGGATCTTTGATCAGAGCCTCGGATCTTTGATCATCCCCTCGGATCTTTGATCATCCCCTCGGATCTTTGATCATCCCCTCAGATTTTTGATCATCCCCTCAGATCTTTGATCATCCCCTCAGATCTTTGCTCATCCCCTCAGATCTTTGATCAGAACCTCAGATCTTTGATCATCCCCTCAGATCTTTGATCATCCCCTCAGATCTTTGCTCATCCCCTCAGATCTTTGCTCATCCCCTCAGATCTTTGATCATCCCCTCAGATCTTTGATCATCCCCTCAGATCTTTGCTCAGAACCTCAGATCTTTGATCAGAGCCTCAGCTCTTTGATCATCCCCTCAGATCTTTGATCATCCCCTCAGATCTTTGATCAGAGCCTCAGGTCTTTGATCATCCCCTCAGATCTTTGCTCATTCCCTCAGATCTTTGATCATCCCCTCAGATCTTTGATCATCCCCTCAGATCTTTGATCAGAGCCTCAGATCTTTGATCAGAGCCTCAGATCTTTGATCAGAGCCTCAGATCTTTGATCAGAGCCTCAGATCTTTGATCAGAGCCTCGGATCTTTGATCATCCCCTCAGATCTTTGATCATCCCCTCAGATCTTTGGTCATCCCCTCAGATCTTTGCTCATCCCCTCAGATCTTTGATCATCCCCTCAGATCTTTGATCAGAGCCTCGGATCTTTGATCATCCCCTCAGATCTTTGATCATCCCCTCAGATCTTTGGTCATCCCCTCAGATCTTTGCTCATCCCTTCAGATCTTTGATCATCCCCTCAGATCTTTATTGCTCAGAGCTCAGATCTTTGATCATCCCCTCAGATCTTTGATCATCCCCTCAGATCTTTGCTCAGAGCCTCAGATCTTTGATCATCCCCTCAGATCTTTGACCATCCCCTCAGATCTTTGATCATCCCCTCAGATCTTTGATCATTGATCATCCCCTCAGATCTTTGATCATCCCCTCAGATCTTTGATCAT
>JBBPBX010082103.1:0-15810 GCA_038048925.1 Garcialebias charrua | reverse complement strand
ATATATATATATATATATCAGCAGTAGTGTAGATATAAAAAGTAGTGTAAATGTAAACAGTAGTAATAAATGTAAACAGTAGTATTGAATGAAAACAGTAGTAATAAATGTAAACAGTGAATGTAAACAGTAGTATGACTATAGGCAGTAATGTAATACAAACATTAGTGCAAATATAAGAAGTAGTGCAAACTGAATGAGCACATGACCGTGAGTTGAGTGAATAACCCGTTTTGATGACACAGAGTCCAGTGTTAAAATCTTTGTGTTGTGTGGTGGTGTGTGAAAGTTTTTTGTGATTAAGGCAGTACAAGTGGGAGGGAGGGCAGAGCAGGCAGAGAGTTTAGCATCCTGACTGCCTGATGAACAGAGCTGTCATTTAGTCTGCTGGTTCGAGCCTGGAGACTCCTCAGTCTCCTCCCTGAAGGCAACAGGCTGAAGCAGCTGTGTAGTGGGTGTGTGGGATCACCTGCCATGCAGAGGGCTTTCCGAGTGAGGCGGTTGCTGTGTAAGTCCTGTAGTGAGGGGAAGGAGGTGCCGACAATCTTCTCAGCTGCTCTCACGATGCGCTGGAGGCTCTTGCGGCAGGATGCAGTACATGCACCAAACCACACCGTGATGCAGCTGGTCAGGACACTTTCTATGGCACCCCTGTAGAAGGTGCACATGATGGGGGTTGAAGCTCCAGCCCTTTTCAGCTTGCGGAGAAAGTAGAGGCGCTGGTGAGCCTTCTTGGCCAGTGATGCAGTGTTCCTGCTCCAGGACAGGTCCTCTGAGACGTGCACTCCCAGGAACTTGGTGCTGTCCACTCTCTCCACTGTGGTGCTGTTGATGGTCAGAGGGGCATGTTGGGCATCCCTCTTCCTGAAGTCCACAACAATCTCCTTTGTCTTCTCCACGTTGAGAGTGAGATTGTTGTGTCCGCACCACAAGGCCAGGCGGCTCACCTCGTTCCTGTAGTCCGTCTCATCGTTGTTGCTGATGAGACCCACCACTGTTGTGTCGTCCGCAAACTTGATGAAGTGGTTGGAGCTGTATGATGGTGTGCAGTCGTGTGTTAGCAGGGTGAATAGAAGGGGGCTCAGCACACATCCTTGTGGGGCTCCTGTATTCAATGTGATGGTGCTGGATGTGTTATTCCCGACCCGTACTGCCTGTGGTCTCCCGGTCAGGAAGTCTAGCAGCCAGTTACACATTGAGGTGTTCAGCCCCAGACTGTCCAGTTTAAGGATGAGCTGTTGGGGGATGATGGTGTTGAATGCCGAGCTGAAGTCGATGAACAGCATTCTGACATAGGAGTCTTTCGTGTCCAGATGTGTGAGAGCTGTGTGGAGGGCAGAGGAGATGGCATCGTCGGTTGAGCGATTAGGCCGATATGCAAATTGGAAGGGATCCAGGGAGGCAGGGAGGACAGATGTGATGCTTTTCATGACTAGCCGTTCGAAGCACTTCATCAGGATGGGGGTGAGTGCTACTGGACGATAGTCATTGAGGCAGGAGGGCGTTGCCTTCTTTGGGACAGGGATGATGGTGGTGGCTTTGAAACAGGTGGGGACGATGGCCTGACTCAGTGAGATGTTAAAGATGTCCGTGAAGACCGTTGCAAGTTCTCCTGCACAGTCCTACAGCACACGACCAGGTATGTTGTCAGGACCAGAAGCTTTTCGGGCGTTGATCTTGATGAATGATCACTTCACGTTGTCTGAGGACAGCACCAGCACCTGGTCATCAAGAGAGGGGGTGAGTTTTTGTGCAGGTGTGCTGTTACATGCCTCAAACCGAGCAAAGAAGTCATTCAGTTCATTCAGCATAGAGGTTGTGCTGTCACAGGTCTGTGGGGATGGTTTGTAGTTTGTGATGGTCTGTATTCCCTGCCACAGACTCCGTGTATCCTTGCTGTCCTTGAAGCGGTGAGCTATTTTCCTGGAATACTGCTTCTTGGCCTTTCTGATGCCCCGGGCCAGGTTGTTTCTGGCTGTCCTCAGGCCCACCTGATCTCCCGCTGTGAAGGCAGCATTCCTGGCTCTCAGGAGTCTGTAAACCTCTGCTGTCAGCCATGGCTTCTGATTTGCCCGAACAGTGATGGTTTTGAGGTTGGTTACATCATCAATGCACTTGGTGATGTATGAACATACAGTGTCTGAGTACTCCTGGAGACATGTGTTGTTGTTTGTGGTAGCAGCTTCTTTGAACATACTCCAATCTGTGGTGTCAAAACAGTCCTGGAGTGCCTCTGAAGACCCCTCTGGCCACACTCGTATCTGCTTGCGAACTGGTTTTGTGACTTTCACCAGTGGCCTGTATGCTGGCTTTAGCATAACACAGATATGATCAGAAGCGCCGATGTGGGGGAGGGGGAGGGCCTTGTAAGCTCCTTTCATGGTGGTGTAAACTTGGTCCAGTGTATTTCTGCCTCTTGTTGGGAAGTTTATGTTTCTGTATGTTTTTGGAAATACACTCTTTAAATCTGCTTGGTTGAAATCACCAGCCATGAGGAAAAAAGCATCAGGGTGGGCTGTTTGCTGCTCACTGATGTGCAGATATAGTTCATTCAGTGCCTCACCTCTAACTTTGCTGTTGGAGCTTGGAGGAATATATACAGCAACGATCATAACAGCTGTAAATTCCCTCGGTAAATAGAACGGTCTGCATTTAATAGTCATAAACTCCACTAAAGGTGAGCAGTGTTTGTAGACCACAGCAGCATCCAGACACCATGCGTTGTTGATGTAAACACAGAGCCCCCCTCCGCGTGTCTTACCTCCCTCGTTGAGAGCACGGTCCGCTCTGTAGCATGTTAGCCGCTCGAGCTGAATAGCATGGTCCGGAACGTTGTTATTAAGCCACGTTTCCGTGAATACAAACACACAACAGTCTCTCACAGTCTTTTGTGTCGTTCGTAGCAGGCGTATATAATCCAGTTTGTTGTCCAAGGAGCGTACGTTAGCCAAAACCATGGATGGAATAGCCGGCTTGTGTGGGCTAGCTGCTAGCCTAGCTCCGATACCTCTGCGCTTACCCCGCTTCTGCTTCCTGTCACGCCGCTTGTGGCGCTTCCACTGCGGGCGCGATGAAGGGAGGCTCGGTGCTGGCTTCCAGAGCAGGCCGCAGTCACGTAGCTTCTCCTCGAGCTCGCTGTTTATTATATTATGAGCGGTTTTTCCAACATCAAGCAGGAACTCACGGCTATACTTGCGTTCTTGAACACGTAGACATGATGAAGACGTGCCGGCACATTGCCCCATGCAGGACAAAAAAGACGAAAACACTGTGTTGTCGGGAGAGAGAGAAGCCACAGCGTTTGATCGCACCGCCATCTTGGATCGTTACAAAGTACAACCAATAATTGTGGTTTTTGGTGCACTTGTTGTACTGCCTTCTACTTACATTTGGGACATTCTGTTTGTTGGACAAATGCTAACCTAAGGGTTTTCAAAATGCAGTAATTAAAACTACCTTTAATGGCATTTCAATTTTGAATTAGGAACCATTTTATATGCAACAGATTTTCAACTCCAGAGGGCTATCACCCCACAACTAGTATTGTCCCCCGTCACAGAGCAATAATAATTGGGCAGCACGGTGGCACAACTGGTAGAGCTGCTGCCTCTCAGCGAGAAGGTCCCAGGTTCAAATCCCAGCCCGGGGGCCTTTCTGGGTGGAGTTTGCATGTTCTCTCCGTGCATGCGTGGGTTTTCTCCGGGTACTCCGGTTTCCTCCCACAGTCCAAAAACATGCATGTTAGGCTGATTGGTAACTCTAAAATTGACCCTGGGTGTGAGTGAGACAGGTCCCTCTTGTAAATGAGTCCCTGTGGCTCAATGAGGCTAGCCTGTATAAATAAAAGGTTGAATGATTGAAAAAATAAAAGGGGGAATAGGAAATTCCCTCTTTCTGGTCGTCCATGTTGTGAGCATGTTAATTAGAAAAATATGGAAGGCATCAACTTCCACTTTGGTGTGTAGCTACATGTATGCATAAGAAAGTTTTCTTTATTCAAATCCCTCAGCGACGGGAGACATCGTCATACTGCTTGTTCCACGTGGTAAAGAAAGTTCTCGCAAGACAAGCTACAAGAAAGCAATATGTTCAACAACCCACATGATTATTCATTGTAAACTTTGAGGAACAGAAGAGTTGCTTCATGTTCTTAAATGACTTTCAGATTTCTGCACACACAGTTTTAAATGTACTGTATGTAACAAACCACATAAACATTGTTATTCTAACCCTTGGAACTTACTGCATGCAGATCAGTGGCCACCTCGATATTAGGACACATAACAATGTCTTAGTGTTTCAAGCAATAAAACCCTAAAACCCATTTAACCAGTCAGTGAATTTTAAACCTGCCTGTCTTGTACCCAGAGATTGCATAGCAGTCTTGTGAATCCAGTCACCAGGAAAGCAGAGTCTAAATGCAGTGAGTATCCCCCGCTGAGCACAGAGTCTGAGAAAATAACTGATGCCGAGTCAGTGAACAGACAAGACTGTGTTAGATCTGTGAACAAGAAGGGTGTGCACACTTTGAGTGTATTTGTCAATCTGTGATTAAAGGGTTTGCAGTGTCATGGAGGCCCAGAGGACATTAGCAGCAACACCAGTGAAATGAGTAGAGAAATGACAAACAAACCAGGACTCATTGGGTATGCATGAGCCCCTGCCCCTGAGCCTCATGAAGTTGACATAATGCATTTGCTCCGTTCTCCCGTGATTTGAGCAAATGCAGTCAGATTATTCAAGTGGTAGGTCACAACTTTGGATAGAAACAGTGATGTAACCACTCCAAAATAAGCCCAGTTTATATAAAAAGTTATGATAATAACTACTAGAAAAGTCCTGGAGAAACTTTGATGGGGACTGCCATATTGTGGCCATTTTATAATTTGGATTTGACAGTACTATGTGTTGGTGTTCGCTCTCAGCTACCACCACACCAAATTTCAGCTACTTATGTGTAAAAGTAGCTGAGCTGAAGCCATTTAAATGTAGCTTTGGTGGCCATTTTGGATTTTTTATTTGAATTCAACATTGATTGATGCTCTCAGCTACCACCACACCAAATTTCAGCCTAATTTCTCTTAAATGGCTGGTTTAGTGTTTTTTGTGAAGTAAACATGAGGGAGACCACCATATTGTGTCTTTACACACATACGGTGCCACCCAGATGTAAAGGATTTTAGCAGGGGTCAGTATTAAGCTGACCTCTTTATCCTTAATTAATTTACTTATTCAGATTGAATAGTAATTTCACGGATTCTTTTCTTTTTCAGTTTACCCAATATTTCTGTGATCTTTATGATGGATAAATAAATAAAGCCATTAAGTGACAGAGACGTTAACTTAGTTTGATATGTCAAAGACACTACCATTTATTTAAAATAAATCAACTAAATTAACACCATTACACTTGATTGACATGATTTCACTTTCTTTCAATTTAACACGTCAGCACAGTTAAATTACAACACAACAGACATAAATACTGGATGTTAACATATTTAGTCTGAGGGCTCTTTAGCTTAAATATAGTTTCCAGCTTAGAAATGGAGATAAGGAAAGATTTAAGAGGAATTGGGAGGTTAAGAGAGGAAGTTTATCTTGCATTTATAAAACCAGATGACACTCTTCCATACGCGTCCAGCTAAGATATCATCACACCTCCAGTAAGCAAACAGCTGCTCCTTTACCTTAAGACGTCCGCCTCGGTTCTGGTAAAGAGCTGTGATCAGCCTTGGACTGACGAGTCGTCGGTCCCGCAAGTCCAAGCTGGACTCCACACGTGTTTACCTTGTCAGTGTCGGTGATACTTGCTTTCGTCGGCAGAAGCCGTGGCAGTCGTGGTTTTTTGGCTCAAGATAACTTATTCCAGAAAGGGATTTAATTCAAAGTTCTGAGCTTGTACGCTCGGTTCAAGTGGACTCATAACAAACATGTTATCAGCCTTTACTGAAGACGAAGGTCGTTAGCTCTTGATCAAACGTACCCCAGCTTGAAGAGAAAGTTCACATCTCTCCTTCCTCAGGAACCAACAGGAACTAACTTGTTCCTTCAAAACTCTTGCAGACTCTTTGTAGAAGATCTGAGATGAGAGGAGTTGTCATTTTTCGATTGGTCCAACAGAACCAGTCGAGGAGTTCACTTGTTGTTATCAAGATTCAAGGTGAAATCAGAGCAGAGAGAAATTGTTTAGGAAAGACAGAGCGTGCTGGAGCCATTCTCATAAAAACAACAGATTAACTGTCTTCTGCCTTTCTAAACAAAACGGCCGGGCCTCTGTGACCCGAGACTTCAACTTTAACACAGCAGGAGTGACACAGTAATACTCCATATTAAAAGAATAACAGCATATAACATATATCATGAAAATGACAAAAGTTATTCTTTTGATTACATTAGAATAAAATCAAAGATAGAAATAGTCTCTTTTGGTGACTATGTTCTCAGATTACAACTAATGGAATAATTTGTAGTAAATGTCTTGCTTTACTGAGAGGTCAGTAAAGGTCATCTCTGGAACAGTTCAAAAATACACAGGTGTATCAAAGTGGACACGGTCATGCCCACTACATTTGTTTATAGCTCAGGCAGCCATCTTGGATTTTTTATTTGCAATCAGAGACTAATTGGGATTGTTCTCTGCTACCAATACACCGAATTTCAGCTGAACAGCTCTAAAATCATATAAGCATTTCCACTGGAAATTAGCTTTGGTGGCCATCTTGAATTTTTTTAATTTGAGTTCAAATTGTGTTGTACATCACTGTCAGATACCACTGCAACAAATTTCAGCTCAATATCTTTTAAAATAGCTAAGTTATCGTATTTTTCCCCCTTTTAGCTAAGGCGGCCATCGACTTTTGAATTTGCATTAGTGTATAACTAGTCACTCTCAGCTATGACCGTACCAAATTTCAGGTCAATATATCAAAGAACGACTGAGTTACAGTCAATATTGAGTTTTCTGAGGTATCTGTGGCAGTCATCATGAAGCAAAATGGCTTCAAAAGTTAATGAGTGTTTTGTAGAGACCTCTTCTGTCTAGGTCATGTGACCTCGCTGTGGCAGCTGGAGGCTGTTGAGAGCTCTGTCAATGTTTTTCAATGAGAAAAATTTCGACTTTGTTTGCAAATTGGGTTGCCATGGTAACTCGACACAACAATAAAAGTAACAGCACACATCACTGTGCCGAGTCGGTCCTTTTGATATAGTTGTGGGGGTACACACATAGGCGTAGATCCTGGGGGGGTCCGGGGGGTCCGGACCCCCCCAATCTTGGGGAAATATAGATCTGTCCCTCCCAATAATTCAATAAAGGAAACCATGTCTTTAAACAATATAAATATAAAAAGGCAAAAAAAGAGAGAAATCCGCCATTATTCTAAGAAAAAAGGAAATTTTGCCCCCCCCCCCTTCTCTGTTGGCAAATGGTTTAGTCCAATGTTTACAAGGAACAACAGCGGCACCAGAGTCACAGGCGGCTCCGCAGGGGAGCTGCAGCACGGGAGCTGCAGCACAAACTATTAACTTCCAGTAAGTAGCTACTTAAAACATTGGTGACAGTGACTGGGAGGAAAAGGTCTTTTACAGTGTTGAAAGACAAGTGTGTCTGTGTCTCACTAGTGGCTGTAGCAACAACAAAACGCAACGAGGAGCGACACTTCATCAGCTAACACGCTAGCTTCAATGCTAACTAGCTCCCTGGTGGCTCTGCAACAGGCAGAAGAATGTCAGCGCATCTTTGAGCAGGATGGATTCACATTCATCATATTTTCAGGTGTGGAGCTCTTGAAAGAAGTAATGATAAAATATGTGAAAGATAATTAATTTAAAAAGAGTAGAGAAGATGTGATGATTAGTTAAAATGATTTTATATGTGTAGCACTTTGTTGCAGCTGTGGTTGTTTTAAAGGGCTTTATAAATAAATTATTATTATAAAAAATGTTGAGGATCAATACTTATGTCACATGATTAATAAAAAAGTCACTGTTTATTATATTACAATTACATTATTGATATTTTGTATCTGCAACTGGAAGATTTTATTCTTAATAGGTTCTTAAAAAATGCTACAGTAAAAGGCATATTTTGAATGAATGTTACAAACGTGTTCATTTCTACAAAACAGTTAATAAAATATTTATAAAATACAATGAATTTCAAATGTTACAGATTGAGTTTAACATAAAAGAAATAGTGTTTTATGTTTAAATATCAGTTAATAAGTAATCCATTATGCCCCCTTGTTTAGGACTGGAACCAATCTCAGCTGCTTTTGTGTGAAGGCAGGGACACCCAGGACAAGTCACCAGTCTGTCCCAGAGACACCCAGGACACGTCTCCAGTCCATCACAGAGACAGACAAAGAGACAAACAACCATCCACACTCCCAGTCAAAGCTAAGAACAATTTACATTTGCACAGAAGAACCCAAAAAATTATTCAAACTGAGGACTCAAGTTCTTGATTGAGAGTTCTAATCACTACTGGTAATTATCAATAATAATTGATCATATTTACCAAGCTAAATCATTGTGTGGAGTCTTTAATAATACAGACCAGATCAGATGTGATCAGGCAGTCATATATTCACATGTATGTAAATGTATTATTATTAATACTATAATTAAAGTTGAACCATGCAAATTTGTTTGGAACGAACAAGTGGACCTTTGTGCCTCTTGGTCCCACTGAAGTAGCTCTCAGTCTCAAAAAGTTTGGTGACCCCTGCATTAAAGTATTTTTTTCTCCTTGAAAACTGTTTTCTTTCTAAGCTTTAAGATTTTGGGAAGGTGTGGTACCAGGGGCCTCATGTATCAACCGTGCGTGCGCACAAAAACATTGCGCACGTCACTTTCCACGCAAAACCCCGTATGTATCAAAACTGAACTGAACGTGAATATATGCGCATCCAGGTACATATCCACGCAAGCTCCCGAGCAGGCGTACGCACGTTTCTGTGGTTCTTGTTCCTTTGGCGACACTTACAGGTGTTTCAGAGAAACTGAAGCCCCACAGTCTGTGGTTGACTTTAAGAGCGGCTTGAAGACCTTTCTTTTCAACCGAGCATACTTTACTCCTCATGATTCTACTTTTGATCTTAGCTGATACTGTTGTTGATTTTAATTGTTTTATTATTTGTCTTATTGACATTCAAATATGTTGCACCTTGTAGCACTTTGAGATTTCCATTAATGAAAAGTGCGTTATAAATTGAATTCATTATTATTATTATTATTATTATTATTATTATTATTATTATTATTAACTGTTCATGATGTGAAAATGATTAATATTCCCTCCAAACACACGATTAACAAGTATTACATCCACATGACGCAGTGAAATAAAGGACGCGCAAAGTTGTGCCAAAAATAAATTTAACAGGAACGGATTCATTCAGCCTTACTGGAGGTTATAATAAATAGTGTAACACGCAGAGCATTTATTTAGAAACAGATATAATTTTCCGATCTAGGATATGGCTTATCAGCCGTTTTCAGAAATAATAATTTTTCAGTTTGGCACTGCTGCTGCGCTCTGGGGAGCCGTGCATCACGCGTGCATACAGAAGCAGCGGTCAAACTGTTCCACAGAGGGAGCTGCAGGTCGATCGGGACTGTGCAGTCCAGTCCACACAAAGCCGGATCATGTCCAATGGAATGTCTCATCCATATGATTCCAAAGGCTGAGTGGTCGCGCTTGGAGCGCGCGCGCACCCTCACCGGTGTCGACACGGCAGCTGGAGGTGTTTCATTATCTGCGTTTATTGTAGATTTCTCCAAAATGACACGTGAAAGTACACCTTATATAACTTGTAGGAGAGTAAAAGCTTCACAGACAGACTGCGCACAGGGCTGCGGAGGGCGCAGCGTCTGGAGACGCCAACATCACGTGATGTCATGAAATGTCTCCACCAAGACGCACAGACTCGTTTCTTCACATCATCTACATAAACAAAGATCTATGTTCTAGCAAACATCCAAGTAAGTTCCTCTGTGTTTACAGTAATAATGGTAATAAACTCGTGCGCAAAGTTAATATTTCCACACAGAATGAATGAATGAGCCGGTTCGCGCACCACAGCAGGGTGCGCATACCGACACACAATCACTCGTTCTTTGCATGATGAACACATTTTATTACTATTCTTACTTAGGATGTTTGTCCTCACTCATATTATATTAAATTCATTATTTTCCCGAATCTAGAAATCATTTCTGATCGCGCAGGGATCAAACAAACATGTCCTTCACACATGCAGGAAGTAATTAGCATCTGTTTAACATATGTAAATGAAGGCGTGTCAGGGGAGGTGTCTCACGTGCGCTCAGTTCCACGTCAATTGTGATGTACAAAAGGAATGTGCGTGGATTCAGGTGTACGCACAGTTTGATAAATCTGGATCTTTTTGTGCGTAGACACTTTTCTGGATTTCACCGTACGTCACTTTTCAGTAGGAAATCCACGCAGGTTTTTGATACATGAGGCCCCAGATTATCAGTGACACTGACCACAGCAATCTATGAATACAAGCCAAACTGAAATTTAAACAATATTTAGAGGGGACCTATTTTGCAAAATTCCCATTTTGCCACTTGTCAAAATGACAAGTGGCAAAGATTGAACATATTTTTTTTTTTTACAAGAGTAATGAGTGTCACTATTGTACTGATTAATAGTATAGTATTAAGACTACTAAATACATGCCATTTAAAGCTGCTATATGTAACTTTTCTAACAATATATTTTTAACATATTTCTTCACTCTGTCACTAGATTGATGTTAGAGAGGTAATCTCTGAAAAAAACTAAAAAAAATGTCCCCTTGCTTCTCCAGGTGGTAAATAAGCATTTCTAAAAAGAAAAAGTGACCCGCCATTTTCCAGCCAATAAAAACAAAGTTTGTAACCAGCCAATAAAAACCGAGCTTGAATTTGAATCAGCCAATAAAAACAGAGCTTGAATTTGAATCAGCCAATAAAAACAGAGCTTGAATTTGAATTTCAACAGACCACAAGGGGGCAGAGCCATATATGGCTCTGAGGGGGAGGGATCAGAATGCTTTGCTTGTTGAAATTTTTTCTAAGTGCTGATGTTCTACAGAAACTGCAGACTTCACCTTTAAATCAATATTATTGCTGATTATTCTGCATAGTATATGCATGCAGTTTGGATAAACTTCCCTCTGTACATTTTGCATTACATTTCACTGTAACTTTGCCGACCCCCCCAAAATTGCTCTTAAAAAATTTCCCTGTTTATGGTCCCCCCCCAATAATGAGATGAAATCTACGCCCTTGCGTACACATTGCAGTTCAGGCCGCATAAAAGTTGATAGAAAAGCAAAACCCTTTTTCAAGTGGATAAAGCCTTACTAGGCAATCCTCCAAAAGCCAATTATTCCTCATAGGAATTACACCTTTCATGCCAGAGGTTTGGACCAAGATCATCTTTAAAAAATAACTGGGTTGTAGCATTTTGGTCAAACTTTGTAGTTTATACGATACAGAATCCCTTGTGATACTGCTAAATGTGTTTGTGTGAGTGAATATGTGTTGAGGATGACTCTCAGCTAATAACACATCAAATTCTAACACAATAGCTATCAAGTTTATTAAGTTATAGCAATCTGGGTTGACTCCAAATGAAAAGAGTTGATGAACATTCATCGATCTTACTGCCCAAGTTTAAAGCAAAGATGTTATATACCGTATTTTCCGGTGTATAGGTCGCACCTTTTTTTGGGGTTTTTTCAAGGCCTGCGACCTATACGCCAGTGCGACCTATATATGGCTTGTTATCACTTTCGGTGAAACAAATTTTTTAAATCCAGCTCATTTCACAATTACGTTCATTTATTAAGGAAAAGTTCAGCTCAGACACATATTTGCTATAATTTTTATCAAACAAATAATTGTTTTTAAGTGTTAATCTTCTTAAAAGCCTTGCTGTGCGCTCCTGTGGCAGACATTTGCAGCAGAGCTAAACGTAGGTGCGACCTATACACCAGTGCGACCTATCTAGGGATTTTTCCAATCTATTGGTGATAATTGGACAATGCGACCTATACACAGGTGCGACCTATACACCAGAAAATACTGTATGTAGTGCTTGGAATATGTATTGAGGAGGAAGTTCAGCTTCTAGCACACCAAATTTTCTATTGATGTTTCTGAAATGAATTGACTAGAACTGTTTATGTGTTGTCAATTGTCGTTTTTAGCTGTGACAGCTAACTTGGATTGATCTGACTAAGTTAATCTCTTACAGAGCAGCATTCAATCATAGGCGCTTGCTTAATATGGTAATTAAAGCAGTTGAACGCCTATTTACAAAGTAGAAGGGGTGCAATCCTGAGGTCATCGAACCGGACTCCCTCCAACCCTGGCTACACTGAGAAATGCTGCCTATAAAAGTTATGAACAGAATTGAGCTCTATTTAAAATCCTGTAATGTTCATCTTTTAGCTGCTGAAAGTCTAGATTCTAGTTGAAAAGTTTTACACAGCAAGAACTGCCAATTTATTCTGGAAAAAAAACACTGTCATGTGCAAATTGGCCCCTAACACCCTTTAAAAAGCTATGGATGTACATGTGCATTTAAAATCAATAAGTGACAAACACTAAGAGACAGATAGAAAGCATGCTTAATTCAGTGAATGATGCATGTTCATGTAAAAATATATAAATGGCTTGTCCTTGCAAGTCTTCTTTACTCCCCAGATCACGTATTTAATTGAGGAACAAGCTTTTTATGACTGCCACACACTATTGGCAAAAGTCTATCTTCCTCTCAACGTAGTTAGGATGTAATGTGCCTGCTTCAGCATTTGCCTTTCCACTACAAGATCATTAAAGTGCCATGCCATTCATCATTTCTGATTCATTTCTGCAAGGAATAAAAAAAAATGGTACAAGCATAAGTCTCCTTCGTCTGCCTAATACTGTACAGCGCCATTTCAATGTCAACTGCTGCTGAAAGTAGGAGGGGAGATGAATGGGCCTGATGTAAATAAGAACAACTACGGATATTTCTCCTTACTTTGCACTTAGCCTGTCAAACTCCCACTGATGGGTTATTAATCTTTTAGCAAATTATATAAAAATGTAAATTCATGCTATTTGAATGAGGCATAGCCTGGGCTCATACAACAGCATGACGATTCAAAATAGGGTCTTTCCAATGAAGAGGGTCTAGCCCTAGACCAGGGCTGGTACTAAAGCTGGTTCTTACATACAACAGCTGTTGTATCTCTTTTGGAAGAAGGAAATGTATACTGACCATGACTGATTTATGACAACAATAATTAAGCATGCACTGGGTTAAGGGTATCAGTAGAAATAAATTATTTTGTTTTTACGTGACAAAACCTCCACAGTTGGATGGGTGGCCATGAGCCTCGATTAGCTGAGCTGCTATCAGCAATTCAACACAATTTCAGAAATGAAAAGGTAAAAATTTTAATTAAATACAGGTAGTCCTCGGGTTACGACGGCCTCGACTTACGACGTCTCACGGTTACGAACGCCCTCCCATTGAAAAGCATTGTTAGAGTTACGCGGTTTATGCGCCTTTACACCAAAAAATATGGTACCGAAACTCACCGGAGGACAGCAGAAATTTACAGGAGGTTTACAGGAGGGAGGGGGGAGAGTAGCTTGACGCAGTCAGTGGAAAATTACAACAGGAGACCTCATTGTTTGGACAGGCCGACCAGAGCAGAGGAGGTTAGGAGGGCGGTTTTTGTCACCAGACGGCAGAAACAGCGGAGCTGGACTGGAGGAGCAAGAGCTAACATGCTAACAGACCTTGCTGTAAACAGTCTGGACCGCGCAAACTACAGGCACCCTCAGATGTTGGAGAGACACCGAGCTAACATGCTAACAGGCGGAGGAACGGCTTCACCAGCTCCTAGTAGGCTATTAACTCTTTTTTCCTTCATTATGGCTCCAAATGTATGGAGGTAATATGCTAACAGGCCTTACTGTAAAAAGTCTGGACCGCTCGAACTACAAGCAGACTCAGATTTTGGAGGGACACCGAGCTAACATGCTAACAGGTGGAGGAACGGCTTCACCAGCATACCAGTAGGCCATTAACTCTCTTTTCCCTTCATTGTGGCTCCGAATGTATGTGTTTTTTGATAATTATATAGGGTAATGTGTTAGGATAGGCTAAGTGCTTGGTAAAATACAGTACTGTTCGTGTGAGGTGCCATTTGGACGTATTTTCCGACTTACGTTGATTTTCGAGTTATGATGGCGCGTAGGAACGGAACTCGTTCGTAAGTCGGGGACTACCTGTATTTGTTAACAAAGAAAATACATATTAAATCTAAAGTCCTTTTTTTTTTAACTACAGTTTAAATTGTTTTTCTTATCTCCTGTCGTGGAGAGATAAGCGAGACTTGGAAATATCCGCCCTCCCTTCATCTGTTTGTCCATCCATGCATGTTGTGAGCACAATAACTTGAAAAATAAGTGAGTTACCTACTTCCATTTTGGTGTGTGGCCATATCTACATGTAAAAAAGTCTCCTTTTGAAAATTGGGTTGCCATGTTAAAATCCAAGATGGCTGCCTCCATAAATTGCAGTCCATCTTGTGAGCTGCATAACTTGAAAAATAAGTGAGGTACTGAATTTGTTTTAGTTTGTGGCTGCATCTAGGCATACTAAAAGAAAACTGGGTTGCCACGTCAAAACCCTAAATGACCACTACAGTTTAAATAAATGTGCACTATGCTTTCTAGTTTTTATATTGCTTAAAGGTTCAGTATGCAACTTTTCTAACAACATATTTTTAACATATTTCTTCACTCTGTCACTACCTCCTGACATACTGATTTTAGACAAGTAATCTCTGAAAAAAACTATTGTCCCCTTGCTTCTCTAAAAGCATTTCTAAAAAGCCACAGTGACCCACCGTTAACCAGCCAATAAAAACAGATTTTGTAACCAGCCAATAAAAACAGATTTTGTAACCAGCCAATAAAAACAGAGCTTGAATTTGAATCAGCCAATAAAAACAGAGCTTGAATTTGAATTTCAGCAGAGCAAGGGCAAGAGCAAGCCTCAGAGCCATATATGGCTCTGAGGGGGAGGGACCAGAAACGTGTCTCTGTTCAAAATGTTCCTAAGTTCCAGCGTGTTCCAGAAATTACATACTGAACCTTTAAATGTTTAGTTTCCTCACTGGGGTGGCCAAGGACACCCCCTGACTCCACTATTGCACCTGGTGGGGGTTTAAATTGTTTCAACTTGTCTTCCCTTGTCAATTACAGTCCAGAAAATCACTTACCTTAGAAACTACAAACATTCATTATTTAAATCCCTCTACGGAGGGGGACATCAGAGTATCACTCTTTATATTCGCTTGTGTGGCTGAGGTGGTGTAGGGGCAGGCCTGGGTTCGATCCCTTGTACATCTCGTGGTGTCTCTGAACAAGACACCCAATACCGAATTGCTCCTCAGGCACTTACAGCTGCCCACTGCTCCACCTGGGTGTATCCCAGTTGTAATGGTTTAAATACAGAGAACCAATTTCTGATGACAACACATAGCACTTATGTATTTATTATTGTGGAGACTGTTGTTTTTTAATGTCAACAACATGGAAATATTGGTTGCTCAAACAGCTTTTACTGAAGTCAGTAACAAAAAATGTAAAGCTTGTTCTCTGCTCTTTCCAACAAATGTCTGCTCCTGGTTTAAAGGGGACCTCAGATGTATTTTTTAAATTTTTATGGTATTTCTGTGGGATATCCAGACCCTATTCCTTCAATTTAATGCACAAAATAATTATTAG
>JBBPBX010082101.1:0-15810 GCA_038048925.1 Garcialebias charrua | reverse complement strand
TCTTGAGCAGGACACCCCATCCCCAGTTGCTTCCCGGGTGCTTCCAAAGGCCACCCACTGCTCCACCTGGTGGCGGATGGGTTAAATGCAGAGCCAATTTCGCCATTGTATGGGAACATAATAAAATGATGACAATACATACACATTACTGTATTAAGGAAAAGTTTGACAGAGATACACCTTTGCTATAATTTCGAGAAAACAAATAATTAATTTTAAGTGTTAATCTTGTTAAATTCTTGTTAAAGTCCTCTTGTGCACGCTCCTGCAGCTGCCATTTGGCAGCCAAGTGATTTTTGGTACAACACCGACCCACATTTCCTGGTTGTCAGCGATGACGCATACGACGCGTCAGCGGTGATGCATAATACAGTAGATTCGACTTATACGGCGAAGCAACATATTTATGGATTTTTCCACTTTATTACATATTTGGACTGATGCGACTTATAGAGGGGTGCAACGTGTACGGTGGAAATACAGTAGTTTGCAGGTATGCATTTTTAAAATAGTGAGGGCAAGTTTTATCAAGTTCAACTTGAGACAGCTCCAGGGACACACAGTTCAGAATGGGTTTGGTACAACAGGCAAGAAAAACAGAAGCCAAATTCAATTTTTAATTTTTTTAATGAACAACAGGTGAGACACACAATTTGCAGCCTGAGCGACAAAGCAGCTGTGGGGATTGCTTGCACTTCATTTCAAGTCATGGATCAGTAAAATGCCCTGCTCACATCAACTGTCTAAACCAGGGGTGGACAAAATTAAGGCCCGAGGGCTAAAAGTGGCCCTTTGGCAATCTCCATCAGGCCCCCAATATTCTTAGTAAAAAAATAAAATAATAATAAATTGTTAAAAAGATTGATTAAAAAAACCAACAACAACAATTTATCAGTGAGACTTAAGACATTTTAAATTAAACATCTTACACAAAACTTAAAAAAAAACATTATTTAAGTCATTCGTGTTTCCAGAACTAGATAGAACCTTAAAGTCTTAGAAATACATGTTTGTTTTGCATATTTCCACTAACGTATAATATACGTATTGTCACAACAGCCAGTTTACAGAAAATGTCTTATATTCCTAAAGGATTTTGGAAAGACTTAATTTTATAAAGCATGCCAACTATGATACAAGAAAAAGGTATTCTAGATTATCTGTCATAAAGAACATTTATTTTACGATTCTCTATGTGGCCCTTCGATTGCTTTAAACAGCTTGATGTGGCGCTTTGAAACAAATGTTACCCCCTTCATACCCATGTGGTTATGTAAACAAAGTATGAATGAAGTGAGTGAATCATCTGAACATGATAAATCACAGCTCTGTGTTAAACAACTGCTGATTTCTGTTTTTTTTTATCCGTAAAACATTTATGTTGTCAGCTGTTAAATAACAACATGGACAGACTACACTGTCAGTAGGTTTTTCTTGATTTTAAAAAACGACAGCAAACGTTGCTCTCCATTCAAGAGGAGGCTCCTCCCTTCCTCACTTCTACCCAACAGAACGTCAGGCTGACTCAGAACGAACCAACTCACTTCTCCAGAACCAGACAGAACAACTGAACAGTAAAGTAGGATTAGCAAACTGCAAAGTTCACTATAATGAAAATGTTTAACCTTTTTCATCCTAGTTTACTGTAAACTACGACGGAGCTTTAGGAACACGCTAAGAAAAAAAATTAAAAGCCATAAAATGATGGGAATAAAGTTGTACGAGACTTTTTGCAGCTCTCGTGTTTTGTTTTTTCCCCACGAGTTGGATCCACGACACGATCGGTCAACCAATCCAGTAGGCGTGTGGTAAAACGAAGAATGTTGAGCATTCTTATGATAAACTGAAGCCGTATGGCACTGCAATTAACGGCTGTATTAGTCGTGACATAATGTGAATGAAGGCATATTTCACAGTGATTCAAAAGTGATCGTAGACTACTTCATAAACATAGTGAGTGGCATTGAAGGCTGTCCACAGCCCTCACAATGCAACCCTTGATTTTTCAATCATTTAGCTTCGGATTGGTCATTTGCCGACACGCCTACTGGATTGATTGACAGGTCATGTTGTGGATCCGACTCGTGAAAAATAAACAAACAACAAAAAAACACGAGCGCTGTAAAAAGTCTCGTACGACTTTATTCTCGTAATATTAAAGGGGACCACACATGCAAAATTCACTTTTTAATGTTTTTTTACTAAACTTTGGGTATTTACTTCATAAAAAAACAGTCCTTGTGCCAAAAAAATGCACCCAGTGGTTTATTTACTCTAAGTAGATTTATTTTACTGTGATGAAAACGGTTCGTTTTTGAAATAAAATGGAAGTCAATCGCGCCTGTGACGTCACAGGCGCGAGGACAACCCACCTCAAACCTGAGTCCAGCCCCTCACCTGGTTAGGCTCAACCCACTTCTGTATTAAACACATGACTGTTGTTTTTCATGATTTCATCTCATCTTTTGTTTATATGTTCTTAATTTCATGTGTACAGCACTTTGTTGCAGCTGTGGTTTTTTAAATGGCTTTATAAATAAAGTATAATTGTTATTTTTATGTTTTAGTTCAATTTTTAGTGTATTTGCGATCTCTCCCAACGCGCCGCCGGCAAAAATTAAACGAGCATACCCCCGGCGTAGAGACCGGTTGCGACGGGACCCTCTTCTGGCGCCATGGAGCGGAGCTTCAACTGTACAGCCTTGCTGCAGCCTCGCAGCAGCCTCGCAGCAGTGAGGACCTTCCCCTTACGGATTAATTTACGGGAGACACTTGGTGAACTTTGTGTTGTCTTGACTGGAACAGCGATAACGCCCAAAGTCTCCGAGCGGAGCTGGCGAAAACCGGAAGTGGAACAAGCTAACATTAGCTTCGGATTCGGGTGGTCTAATGCTAAAAGGAGCAGCAAACTGCGGCGCGCTCAGACGGGTTTCGGTAAGTTATCTTAAGCTAGCACTAACAGTAAGTCAAATGAGTAATAAAAAAAGAGCTAATTTTAAAACAACAACACATTACAGATACTGGCTGTTACGAGGGCGTAAACAGATCTTTGAAGGGCGTGGACTTCAGAACTTCTATCAGAAACCGGTCGTTCAAAACGAAAGTTAAAACTGGCAGAATTAAAAAGGGTATAATTGATTATCTAAGAATTATTTTGTGCATTAAATTGAAGGAATAGGGTCTAGATAGCACACAGAAATAACATAAAAATTTAAAAAATGCATCTGAGGTCCCCTTTAAGACTTTATTCGACATTATACTAGGACTTGATTCTCGTAATATTATTGCTTTTGTTTTTTCTTCTTAGCGTGACAATGTAATTTTTTTTCTTAGCATGCCCTAAAGCTCTGTTGCAGTAAACAGTGTCCTACAGGCCACGTGCCAAACAAGAAGTTTGATCAACTCAAGAGATGCATCCCGCCATTGGTTTGAGAAAATGTTGCATAAAAAATAAAAACAGTAAAAACAAAGGAGTGTTCGCTTCAGTTAAATTGACATAGACTTGATGCAGAATAAACTGTAACACAGAACTGAATCTGCTGACGTGAAAGTATAAAATAAATCACATGTGAAACACTAACTTACAGTAAATCGTCTCAGAAGATCAAGATTCTGCATGCTTTTTTGAACCAACCAATTTGATGTTTTGTCTTTATTTTTCCTGTTGTGGCTCTTAACAAAATGCAGTTAAATAAAACAAGCACCTGTTCTGGAGCAGTATCAGCTGTAATAACTGTTCTGAACCGTCAGCGTGCAAATGCATGTGCAGCTACAGCCCTGGTACAAAACAAACTGTGATTTGATGTGTGTAACGGTGATGGTGGTAACAGATGAAGAGGACACGTCAGTATGACCTTCATCAGTCTCCTTGTGACTGCATCTGTTTACAGAAGGACTCAAACTGCTGCTGCTCCAGCTCCGTCATCACTTTGTTCAGAGCATATATCTGTCAAAAGAGGCCACATACACACGTTGGTTACAGAGTGGGAAACAACATGAATGAACTTTGTTCAGTGCATATATCTGTTAAAAGAGGCCACATACACACGTTGGTTACAGAGTGGGAAACAACATGAATGAACTTTGTTCAGTGCATATATCTGTTAAAAGAGGCCACATACACACGTTGGTTACAGAGTGGGAAACAACATGAATGAACTTTGTTCAGTGCATATATCTGTTAAAAGAGGCCACATACACACGTTGGTTACAGAGTGGGAAACAACATGAATAAACTTTGTTCAGAGCATATATCTGTTAAAAGAGGCCACATACACACGTTGGTTACAGAGTGAGAAACAACATGAATAAACTTTGTTCAGAGCATATATCTGTTAAAAGAGGCCACATACACACGTTGGTTACAGAGTGGGAAACAACATGAATAAACTTTGTTCAGAGCATATATCTGTTAAAAGAGGCCACATACACACGTTGGTTACAGAGTGAGAAACAACATGAATAAACTTTGTTCAGAGCATATATCTGTTAAAAGAGGCCACATACACACGTTGGTTACAGAGTGGGAAACAACATGAATAAACTTTGTTCAGAGCATATATCTGTTAAAAGAGGCCACATACACACGTTGGTTACAGAGTGGGAAACAACATGAATAAACTTTGTTCAGAGCATATATCTGTTAAGAGAGGCCACATACACACGTTGGTTACAGAGTGGGAAACAACATGAATAAACTTTGTTCAGAGCATATATCTGTTAAGAGAGGCCACAGACACACGTTGGTTACAGAGTGGGAAACAACATGAATAAACTTTGTTCAGAGCATATATCTGTTAAGAGAGGCCACATACACACGTTGGTTACAGAGTGGGAAACAACATGAATAAACTTTGTTCAGAGCATATATCTGTTAAAAGAGGCCACATACACACGTTGGTTACAGAGTGGGAAACAACATGAATAAACTTTGTTCAGAGCATATATCTGTTAAGAGAGGCCACATACACACGTTGGTTACAGAGTGGGAAACAACATGAATAAACTTTGTTCAGAGCATATATCTGTTAAAAGAGGCCACATACACACGTTGGTTACAGAGTGGGAAACAACATGAATAAACTTTGTTCAGAGCATATATCTGTTAAAAGAGGCCACATACACACGTTGGTTACAGAGTGGGAAACAACATGAATAAACTTTGTTCAGAGCATATATCTGTTAAAAGAGGCCACATACACACGTTGGTTACAGAGTGGGAAACAACATGAATAAACTTTGTTCAGAGCATATATCTGTTAAAAGAGGCCACATACACACGTTGGTTACAGAGTGGGAAACAACATGAATAAACTTTGTTCAGAGCATATATCTGTTAAAAGAGGCCACATACACACGTTGGTTACAGAGTGGGAAACAACATGAATAAACTTTGTTCAGAGCATATATCTGTTAAAAGAGGCCACATACACACGTTGGTTACAGAGTGGGAAACAACATGAATAAACTTTGTTCAGAGCATATATCTGTTAAAAGAGGCCACATACACACGTTGGTTACAGAGTGGGAAACAACATGAATAAACTTTGTTCAGAGCATATATCTGTTAAAAGAGGCCACATACACACGTTGGTTACAGAGTGGGAAACAACATGAATAAACTTTGTTCAGAGCATATATCTGTTAAAAGAGGCCACATACACACGTTGGTTACAGAGTGGGAAACAACATGAATAAACTTTGTTCAGAGCATATATCTGTTAAAAGAGGCCACATACACACGTTGGTTACAGAGTGGGAAACAACATGAATGAACTTTGTTCAGAGCATATATCTGTTAAAAGAGGCCACATACACACGTTGGTTACAGAGTGGGAAACAACATGAATGAACTTTGTTCAGAGCATATATCTGTTAAAAGAGGCCACATACACACGTTGGTTACAGAGTGGGAAACAACATGAATGAACTTTGTTCAGAGCATATATCTGTTAAAAGAGGCCACATACACACGTTGGTTACAGAGTGGGAAACAACATGAATGAACTTTGTTCAGAGCATATATCTGTTAAAAGAGGCCACATACACACGTTGGTTACAGAGTGAGAAACAACATGAATAAACTTTGTTCAGAGCATATATCTGTTAAAAGAGGCCACATACACACGTTGGTTACAGAGTGGGAAACAACATGAATGAACTTTGTTCAGAGCATATATCTGTTAAAAGAGGCCACATACACACGTTGGTTACAGAGTGGGAAACAACATGAATAAACTTTGTTCAGAGCATATATCTGTTAAAAGAGGCCACATACACACGTTGGTTACAGAGTGGGAAACAACATGAATGAACTTTGTTCAGAGCATATATCTGTTAAAAGAGGCCACATACACACGTTGGTTACAGAGTGGGAAACAACATGAATAAACTTTGTTCAGAGCATATATCTGTTAAAAGAGGCCACATACACACGTTGGTTACAGAGTGGGAAACAACATGAATAAACTTTGTTCAGAGCATATATCTGTTAAAAGAGGCCACATACACACGTTGGTTACAGAGTGGGAAACAACATGAATAAACTTTGTTCAGAGCATATATCTGTTAAAAGAGGCCACATACACACGTTGGTTACAGAGTGGGAAACAACATGAATAAACTTTGTTCAGAGCATATATCTGTTAAAAGAGGCCACAGACACACGTTGGTTACAGAGTGGGAAACAACATGAATAAACTTTGTTCAGAGCATATATCTGTTAAAAGAGGCCACATACACACGTTGGTTACAGAGTGGGAAACAACATGAATAAACTTTGTTCAGAGCATATATCTGTTAAAAGAGGCCACATACACACGTTGGTTACAGAGTGAGAAACAACATGAATAAACTTTGTTCAGAGCATATATCTGTTAAAAGAGGCCACATACACACGTTGGTTACAGAGTGAGAAACAACATGAATAAACTTTGTTCAGAGCATATATCTGTTAAAAGAGGCCACATACACACGTTGGTTACAGAGTGAGAAACAACATGAATAAACTTTGTTCAGAGCATATATCTGTTAAGAGAGGCCACATACACACGTTGGTTACAGAGTGAGAAACAACATGAATAAACTTTGTTCAGAGCATATATCTGTTAAAAGAGGCCACATACACACGTTGGTTACAGAGTGGGAAACAACATGAATAAACTTTGTTCAGAGCATATATCTGTTAAAAGAGGCCACATACACACGTTGGTTACAGAGTGGGAAACAACATGAATAAACTTTGTTCAGAGCATATATCTGTTAAAAGAGGCCACATACACACGTTGGTTACAGAGTGGGAAACAACATGAATAAACTTTGTTCAGAGCATATATCTGTTAAGAGAGGCCACATACACACGTTGGTTACAGAGTGGGAAACAACATGAATAAACTTTGTTCAGAGCATATATCTGTTAAGAGAGGCCACATACACACGTTGGTTACAGAGTGGGAAACAACATGAATAAACTTTGTTCAGAGCATATATCTGTTAAGAGAGGCCACAGACACACGTTGGTTACAGAGTGGGAAACAACATGAATAAACTTTGTTCAGAGCATATATCTGTTAAGAGAGGCCACAGACACACGTTGGTTACAGAGTGGGAAACAACATGAATAAACTTTGTTCAGAGCATATATCTGTTAAGAGAGGCCACAGACACACGTTGGTTACAGAGTGGGAAACAACATGAATAAACTTTGTTCAGAGCATATATCTGTTAAGAGAGGCCACATACACACGTTGGTTACAGAGTGGGAAACAACATGAATAAACTTTGTTCAGAGCATATATCTGTTAAGAGAGGCCACAGACACACGTTGGTTACAGAGTGGGAAACAACATGAATAAACTTTGTTCAGAGCATATATCTGTTAAGAGAGGCCACAGACACACGTTGGTTACAGAGTGGGAAACAACATGAATAAACTTTGTTCAGAGCATATATCTGTTAAGAGAGGCCACAGACACACGTTGGTTACAGAGTGGGAAACAACATGAATAAACTTTGTTCAGAGCATATATCTGTTAAGAGAGGCCACAGACACACGTTGGTTACAGAGTGGGAAACAACATGAATAAACTTTGTTCAGAGCATATATCTGTTAAGAGAGGCCACATACACACGTTGGTTACAGAGTGGGAAACAACATGAATAAACTTTGTTCAGAGCATATATCTGTTAAGAGAGGCCACATACACACGTTGGTTACAGAGTGGGAAACAACATGAATAAACTTTGTTCAGAGCATATATCTGTTAAGAGAGGCCACATACACACGTTGGTTACAGAGTGGGAAACAACATGAATAAACTTTGTTCAGAGCATATATCTGTTAAGAGAGGCCACATACACACGTTGGTTACAGAGTGGGAAACAACATGAATAAACTTTGTTCAGAGCATATATCTGTTAAGAGAGGCCACATACACACGTTGGTTACAGAGTGGGAAACAACATGAATAAACTTTGTTCAGAGCATATATCTGTTAAAAGAGGCCACATACACACGTTGGTTACAGAGTGGGAAACAACATGAATAAACTTTGTTCAGAGCATATATCTGTTAAAAGAGGCCACATACACACGTTGGTTACAGAGTGGGAAACAACATGAATAAACTTTGTTCAGAGCATATATCTGTTAAAAGAGGCCACATACACACGTTGGTTACAGAGTGGGAAACAACATGAATAAACTTTGTTCAGAGCATATATCTGTTAAAAGAGGCCACATACACACGTTGGTTACAGAGTGGGAAACAACATGAATAAACTTTGTTCAGAGCATATATCTGTTAAGAGAGGCCACATACACACGTTGGTTACAGAGTGGGAAACAACATGAATAAACTTTGTTCAGAGCATATATCTGTTAAGAGAGGCCACATACACACGTTGGTTACAGAGTGGGAAACAACATGAATAAACTTTGTTCAGAGCATATATCTGTTAAGAGAGGCCACATACACACGTTGGTTACAGAGTGGGAAACAACATGAATAAACTTTGTTCAGAGCATATATCTGTTAAAAGAGGCCACATACACACGTTGGTTACAGAGTGAGAAACAACATGAATAAACTTTGTTCAGAGCATACATCTGTTAAAAGAGGCCACATACACACGTTGGTTACAGAGTGGGAAACAACATGAATAAACTTTGTTCAGAGCATACATCTGTTAAAAGAGGCCACATACACACGTTGGTTACAGAGTGGGAAACAACATGAATAAACTTTGTTCAGAGCATACATCTGTTAAAAGAGGCCACATACACACGTTGGTTACAGAGTGGGAAACAACATGAATAAACTTTGTTCAGAGCATACATCTGTTAAAAGAGGCCACATACACACGTTGGTTACAGAGTGGGAAACAACATGAATAAACTTTGTTCAGAGCATATATCTGTTAAAAGAGGCCACAGACACACGGTTACAGAGTGAGAAACAACATGAATGAACTTTGTTCAGCTTGGTTACCTCAGCCCTCTGTTTCTGTTTCAGCTCCTGCTGAGCAGACTTGTGCTTGGCTCTGTCTCCTCTGGTGGGGGTGGAGTTCAGCTTGGGTTTGTCCTTACGGCAGGTGGGCTCCATCCTGACGCTCAGTGGACCTGAGACATTTAAGATAAAACGTTTCATGTTTGGATAGACACAACAGACACTCGCAGATCTGCTGCTTTTTTCTTTTAGACGCTCTCGTCTTCAAGTGTCCCCACAGCGAGCAAACTCGCATGAAACATTTGGCTACAGGTTGTCCTCGACTTACGAGCGAGTTCCGTTCCTACGAATCGCTCATAAGACAAAAATTCGTATGTCGGAACCCGAAACACGTGCCGCTCGTAAGTCCTGATTTTTGGTCGTAAGTCGGAAAATGTATGCTAGCGCTGCGCCGAACACCCGTTTTTCAACACAAACGTACATACTGGTTCATAAACATGCTCAGAACTTTGTTTACAAACGGTGTGACAGCCTGCTCATTTTCAGAGCTGCTCTCATTACTTTTTGTTCTTCCTTGGCCCCTCCCATCCTGCCACACTTAAAGACGCACCTGGATCACAGCTGTGAACTCACCTGATTGCTCCACTGTTCAAGCTCGTTTCCCCTTCCAGTTAAAAGATGGCAGTTTCTCTCCAGACCAGAGAGTCAAGGATTCCACTAGTGTTGCGTCCCTGGTTAAACTATTAAAATTTAATCCGAGGTTGTGCAATCCCTCGCCTGTGCCAAAACCCTTCACTTCCTGCTGGAAGACATCACCGTGGACCGACAGAAACAAACAAAAAGGAAACGTGCATCTACTCCTGTGCGCTCTCCGCTGTGAATCCGGAGATCCTGGAAGCGTGTGACGTCACCCAGTTCATTATTCGTAAGTCCCTGAATTAAATATTTAAAATTACTAAAAATTAATCAGTTATGCCCCATAGTGATTTCAAAAATTACATTTGTTCATTACAGATGACAAAAACAAAAAACAACCTATGGATTTCTGATTCTGCTTTATCTGAGACCTGTAAGTCTATTTATTCTTTTTCCTGTTTTTTATTGTAAGCATTTAAATGGCACTTGGGCCTGATTATTGTTTTTGTTATTCCACAGCTCTTGCTGTGGAGCAGTAAAATATGGGAGCAGTAAATATATGGAACCTTTGACCTGTTGATTGTGGAAGACAAGAAAAGACTTGAGAACTTATTTTTGTGTGGGGGGATTTGTGTTTATTTTGTTTATGGACATTTAAAAATATAAAACCTGAAAAAAAGAAAAAAAAGTGAAATTATGTGGAAGATGTTTTGTTTGTTTTTTGTGTAAAAGAAAAAAGGATGAAGTTTTGTTGGTTTTTTTTGTCATTCAAATTGTAAAGGGTCAACACCATTAAGTGGATGGTCCTTGTGTGACAGGTTAAAAAAAATAAAAAATACAAAAGTAACTCAAAATTGGTCATCCTAACTGTCAGGAGGGATACCTGGCTGGCACCCCTTTTAATAAAACCGTCACATAAAAAATGGCACCCCAGATGGGACAGTTTTTTGAATGACAACTTTATGATCAGCATTGAAAAATAAATAAATAAATATAAAAACTAAAAACAAAAATAAAATGAGCACAGAAGCAAACAAAATAGATCACCCTCCAATCACTTCCACCTCCCCAAAGGTGATGACCCCTATATGCTCCACAGCATACTCTCTCCTGGACATGGAATTAACCAAGCTGGATTTGATGTTGGATTCCCCTTTGGTACCACAGCCTCCTTCTCAAGCTCAACACAAAACACAGGCTGCACCTGATGTTCCAGAAACGGAGTTAAAAACTGCCATGGAGGAAATAAAAACCAGTGTTAGATGGGAGATGAGCAATATGAGGGACGCAACAATAAAAAGCGTGAAAAAATTAATTCAAGACCATGGACAAGAACAATACAAACGGATGGATGCACAGTTGGAATACATACTCTCACAAACGAAAGCCGCTCTTGGATGGAGACTGAAACACCATCAGTCTGAGCTACTAGAGGAGTTCAAATCCCTTCTCACCCCAGTTACAGCCAGCATCTCTGCTCTGCAAGAAGAGGTTTCCCGCTTGCAGGGGGAGATTTCAGCATGTCAAACCACCATCAAATCTGTAACAGAGGAAATAGTCACAAAAATCCAACCAGTTCAGACCTGCCATCAGACCACAATAATGGATGACACTGCACAGACAATGTATCAGGGTGTACCAAAATCAATAACATTTACCAACAAACCCCGGATGGAATCTACTGTTCGGCCTGGTATAGCACCAGGTGGCACCACCTTTTTACTAAACAGGAGTCGAGACCAGGGGAAAAGCCCTGTGAAATTATTGTTTCCAACGTATGGAAAATTAGAAGACCCCCCTGATCCTCTACAATATCTGGAACGGTGTGAGGATTATTTGGCTCTAAATTCATTAACAGATGAAGAACTTATGGCTACATTACGGAATGTGTTGCATGGCACAGCCAGAGACTGGTGGGATGTAGCCAGATACAAGGTTAATACCTGGGCTGATTTTCAAAAGCAGTTTCAGGCCGCTTTTCTCTCTGAGGACTATGAGGACGAGCTGGCAGAACGAGTGAGGACCAGAGTTCAAGGAGAGAATGAGAGCATCAGAGATTTCATATATATGTACCAATCTTTGTGCAGACGCTGGAAACCCCAGATTGAAGATGAGGACATTGTCAAGATGATCCTGAAAAACATAAATCCTACATTGGCCAGCCAGTTAAGGAGTAGCAGAGTAACAACTGTAGATGAACTTGTTCGTCTGGGACAGCAGCTGGAGAGAGACCGAGACAACCAACAACAGTATGAACACAAGAAACAAGTAAAATTACCCCCTAAGCCACCTGAACATAGACCTCTTCACCATGACAACACAGTACGGCCAAGACAACCAAACTACAACCAAAGTCCCAATCGCCCCTCTCAACCATTCTGTTGGCGTTGTAAAGGCAATCATTCTCCTGCAGCTTGTCCACATGCTGGAACCAATCGATCCCCTTTACCTTCAAATCCTCCTCAACCGGCTAGCAATCCATCACACATCTCATCAGCTCCAAGCCCAGCGACTCTTGGGTCTCTCACAAACTCTGGATTTCCTAGTGAACACTGTCTTTCTGCCACATCCTCAACAAACTCCTTACCAAACCAGTTGATAGTTCCTATCAGCATACATTCCTGGAAAGGACCTGCAATTTTGGACACGGGTTCCTCTTATACACTGCTAAATGAGAAGGTGTGGAATGAACTAAATGGAGAACTTAAACCTTGGACGAGAGGACCTTTATATTTAGCAGATGGAGAAGGACGACAACCTTTGGGATGGAGTGAGATCACCATTAGCTTACAAAACCAGTCCATAAACTTGCCTTGTGTTATCCTGTCTGCTCATCACCTCACGTTCCCTGCAGTCATTGGACTTAATTTCATTTCCCTCTCTGGTCTGCAGTTTGATGTTTCTGAAAAACGTTACTGGTTCAAGTTCAACAGAAAACAACAATACAGTTTTCTAAAAGAATGTACTTCCTGGTCAAATGAACCTCATCAACAGCTTGCCTTTTTCTCAGCAATCACTGAGCATCGACGAGTGGCTGATGTTAACCAGACAAAGGCCAAACAAAGACAAAAACGAAACTATGATCGTGGAAGAAGAGATGGTTACTTCGCTGAGAAAGATAGGGTGTGGTTCCGTTCTCACCCCTGGTCCAAAACCAACCAGTCATACACAGCCAAACTTGCCCCACGATGGAAGGGTCCCTATCGTATAACAAGAAGGACTGGCCCTATCAATTATGAGGTTGTGTTGGAGGACACTGGTGAAGACCTTCGTGTGGTTCATATATCACAACTCAAACCTTGCTATCCTACAGCAGAAGAAGTGGACAACGCACAGCGCCCAAAAAATTCTAGACATATTCAATGAAGAAAGTGATGAAGAAGATTTCCATGGCTTCCCTTCTTCTGACTTATTGGCAAAATAATTGTGGTATTGAAGAATATGAAAAATGTGTGTGAAATCAAATTGTAACTTGTATTCTCCCTTACTAGTTCGGGACCTCTCAAGGGGGGGGATGTGTGACAGCCTGCTCATTTTCAGAGCTGCTCTCATTACTTTTTGTTCTTCCTTGGCCCCTCCCATCCTGCCACACTTAAAGACGCACCTGGATCACAGCTGTGAACTCACCTGATTGCTCCACTGTTCAAGCTCGTTTCCCCTTCCAGTTAAAAGATGGCAGTTTCTCTCCAGACCAGAGAGTCAAGGATTCCACTAGTGTTGCGTCCCTGGTTAAACTATTAAAATTTAATCCGAGGTTGTGCAATCCCTCGCCTGTGCCAAAACCCTTCACTTCCTGCTGGAAGACATCACCGTGGACCGACAGAAACAAACAAAAAGGAAACGTGCATCTACTCCTGTGCGCTCTCCGCTGTGAATCCGGAGATCCTGGAAGCGTGTGACGTCACCCAGTTCATTATTCGTAAGTCCCTGAATTAAATATTTAAAATTACTAAAAATTAATCAGTTATGCCCCATAGTGATTTCAAAAATTACATTTGTTCATTACAGATGACAAAAACAAAAAACAACCTATGGATTTCTGATTCTGCTTTATCTGAGACCTGTAAGTCTATTTATTCTTTTTCCTGTTTTTTATTGTAAGCATTTAAATGGCACTTGGGCCTGATTATTGTTTTTGTTATTCCACAGCTCTTGCTGTGGAGCAGTAAAATATGGGAGCAGTAAATATATGGAACCTTTGACCTGTTGATTGTGGAAGACAAGAAAAGACTTGAGAACTTATTTTTGTGGGGGGGGATTTGTGTTTATTTTGTTTATGGACATTTAAAAATATAAAACCTGAAAAAAAGAAAAAAAGTGAAATTATGTGGAAGATGTTTTGTTTGTTTTTTGTGTAAAAGAAAAAAGGATGAAGTTTTGTTGGTTTTTTTTGTCATTCAAATTGTAAAGGGTCAACACCATTAAGTGGATGGTCCTTGTGTGACAGGTTAAAAAAAATAAAAAATACAAAAGTAACTCAAAATTGGTCATCCTAACTGTCAGGAGGGATACCTGGCTGGCACCCCTTTTAATAAAACCGTCACAACGGTTAGCTAACACACTTTGTCTAAAAACACATACCAGTGCTGTATTTTCTGTACAACTTTACCGTTAGTTAATCCGCTCGTAAGTCCGGAACGTCGTATGTCGATGACGTCGTAAGTTGGGGACAACCTGTATTTGTTTAACGTTGGATACCCATCCTAAACCCGCTGGAACCTGCAACCTCAGGATTACAAGAATTCAACACTGACCTCCAAGCTACAAGGACCCCACAGATCTGCTACTGTGGACATGAAAAATTATCCCTGGTAAATGGTTGCTTCTGGCAAACATTTACAGAGAATGGTAAATGGTAAATGGAGCTTGTTTATATAGAGCTTTCCAACCCCCTATGAGGGACCCCAAAGCGCTTTACAATACCAACCATCCACCCATTCATCCACCCATTCATACACCGGTAGCGGCAGACTGCCATGCAAGGCACTTTCCAGTCCTACCGGGAGCAACTCGGGGTTAAGTGTCTTGCCCAGGGACACAACGACACATGGTGTGGGGAACCGGGATTCAAACCTCCAACCTTCCGATCGGGGGACGATTGCCATTACCACTATGCCACGGCCGCCCCAGAGAAAGGAACAGCTTGGCTGGCAGGACCTCAAAAATACCTTTATCTGATTTGGAATGTAAAGGTTTTTTTGACGAGCAAAATTTAAGACTCAAACATATTGGTATGAACTAGAGCCCGACCGGTACAGCTGTAGAACCGATATAGGCGTTTGGGGTTATACTGGTATTGATGATAATTGTCCCATTATGCTCTGATGTAAACATTTTTGATTTTCACCTCTAAAATGCTGGAACCTGCCGTAATTGTACGATGTATCCAGCAGAGGGCACATGAAGACTACTTTCAAGTCATGGCTGTTCACTTAATAATAATAATATTATTCATTCTTTTTTTTCATTCAACCTTTATTTATACAGGCTAGCCTCGTTGAGCCACGGGGACTCATTTACAAGAGGGACCTGTCTCACTCACACCCAGGGTCAATTTTAGAGTTACCAGTCAGCCTAACATGCATGTTTTTGGACTGTGGGAGGAAACCGGAGCACCTGGAGAAAACCCACGCATGCACGGAGAGAACATGCAAACTCCACCCAGAAAGGCCCCCGGACCGGGATTTGAACCGGGGACCTGCTCGCTGAGAGGCAGCAGCTCTACCAGT
>JBBPBX010082100.1:0-15810 GCA_038048925.1 Garcialebias charrua | reverse complement strand
GTGAAGTGGTCTGGTTGGCTGAAACTGGCCACAGACCACGCACCCTTCAATGTAGTCCTTGACATCCTTCTTCATTCCAGGCCAATAGGCAATTTGTTTTAATGCCGTCAGCGTGGCTTTATCTCCTTTGTGTCCTGCGGACGGGAGATCATGGGCATGAACTAACATCACCCCCCTTTGGTCATGGGGAACCACGAACACAGGTGAGGACGTTGGTCCATGAGCGAAAGTTAAGATGCCCTTGATTAGTTTTAGCTGTTTGCGCAGCTGATAGAGGACCTTAAGGTCTGGATCGGAATCCAGGTCGTCTTTAGACGGACTATTTTTGTTCGGATCAGTCAGGTACAGTATCATGGAGTTGATAGCAGGATCCGACTTTTGTAGTTGGATGATGTCTGGGTCAGTCAGTGCGGGTCGTACAGAGACTGCGTTGTCAGCAGGTCTGGCTGCGGCCTGGGCACGTGTGACTGCCATAACCCTGACTGAAGGTTGTATTGGCAGAGTCTCGATTAACCAGGAGGGGTCGAAGGACCATAGAGTACCTTCGTCGGCTCCTTCTTTGGCTAAGGAATCTGCAATGTCATTGTAGTGCTTGTCATCGCCTGGGACTCTAGAATGCCCTGGAACTTTCTTCCAGTAGATCTGTAAGTCGTGTGATGTCACCAAGTGATCACACGCTATGAAAAGCTCTTTGTGTTTGACCACTTTTCTGTCGCTTGTTAGGAAACCGTTCAGTTTCCACACAGCGAGGTGACAAGCGAAACTCAAACGAGCATAGTTAGAGTCAGTGCAGATGACTAGCGTCTTGATAGAGCGTTCTACTACCATCTGGAGAGCTATTAGGATTCCTGCAATCTCAGCGTACTGAGAAGTCTGAGATCCTAATTTGTAGCTGAAAGTTATCTGCTCTCGGTTTTGGAGGAGGACCCCTCCAACACCTGCTCTGCAGATCTTGTCGCGGAGGAATGAAGATCCATCCACGTACAATGTTGTCATATCTTTGCAGATATTGTCATCAAAGAAGTGGTGATTCGGGTCTTCAGTTACTGGGGGTTTCACCTCAACCGGCGGCTGGGTGGCTGGTACATCTTGTGTACACTTCTGGCAGATTGCCAAGTCCGTCCCCAGATGAGACTTCTTGTTTTGACCATAACGTATGTCTAGGTTAAAACTTTGAAGCGCCATGAGCCACGTCGCAACACGTGAGTTTGTCACCACACCATCTCTGATGCGTTCACTGTTAAGAAAGGTCACTGGCTGGTGTTGTGTTTCCACAATGATTTTCTGTCCACCAATGTAGCTGGAGAAATGTTTAACTGCCCACACTGTGGTCAGTAAAGCTTTCTCACAGTCTGAGAATCTCAACTCGGGGCCTGCCATCGTTTTGCTGGCGTAGGCTACCACACGTTTGTCTCTGTCGTGTATCTGGTACAGACCCGCACTTATGCAATGAGCTGAGAAGCCCACTTCCAAGTAAAACTCTTTGTTGTAGTCTGGGTAGACTAAACAAGGGGCTGACTTGATCCTGTTTATAAGAGCGTCCATTGCCTGTTGCTGTTTGTCAGTCCAAACAAATGGTACGTCTTTTTTAAGGAGTTCAGTCAGTGGTTTCGCAAGGTCCGCATAGTTTTCGATGAATTGGTTCGAGTAGTTACACACGCCCAGAAAACTTTGTAGTTCTTTGAGATTGGTGGGGACTTTGAGATTGTCGAGGCCTTGGGTGCGAGTCAGCTGTGGTTGTACTCCGTCAGGACCTACAAGTAGGCCAACGTAGTCCACTTTGGTTCTGCACCATTGGCATTTTGACAGTGATATTTTAGCACCAGCAGTTGTCAGCTGATTCAGAACGTGGTCGATCTCAGCCAAATGTGAGTCCAGTGTTGGCTGCCTCAAAAGGACATCGTCCACGTAGATCAGTGTCCCACGCTCGTGGGCGTCTGGACATGCTTTGTTCAAGAAAATGTTGAACTCTGCAGGTGAGTTAGCGTAGCCAAAGGGACACCTGTTAAAGGTGTACTGACGGCCACCAAAAGTGAAAGCTAGTTTGTACTGGTCCTCGGCGCGCACAGGGATGGTCCAAAAACCAGAGGCGACGTCGAGAGTCGAGAAGTACTTACCATTGGTGACCTTGGGCAGTTCCTGTTGGAGTTGCGTCATAGGCCATCTGGATAAGGGAACTTGTTTGTTTAGCTTTCTGTAGTCTATAGTGAGTCTCCACTTACCATTAGGTTTTAACACCGGCCATAAAGGCGCAGAGTAAGTGCTGTTACAGTATCGGATGATACCTTTTTCTAACAGGTCATTAATGATTTCTCTGATAGGTTGATGTGCTGCCAGAGGAATCTTGTACTGTCTGACAAATGCAGGGGGAGCATTAGGCGGGGTTGGGATGCTCACTGTGTGGAGCGTGGTCAACCCACAATCCATCGAGTCAGTTGAGAATGATTTCTCATATTTTAGAAGAACTTTGCGAAGTTTGTCCCTTTCTTCATCAGTTTTCAGGGCGTCGGCTTGGGCGACCACCTGGTCAATCTGTGAAGCAACTGAGAGGGGTTCTTGTTCTTTGGGGAGCTCCAGTGAGTCCCCTTCAGTGTCGTAAAACCTGTCAACAGGTAGTGCACTGTAAGTTTGGGGGCATAGACTGTCTCCTTTGTTGAAACCGAACCTGCGGACAGTGTCCTGGTCGGACTCACTGGGGGAGAAAAGAGCTATGGCCTGTGTTGGTTTCGTGAACAAGACTTGCCCCGTGTGTTGATATGGGATCAAGTTCTCTGGGAGTCCTCCCAGAAATGGAATGCTTAGCTCAAAATCATGAAAATCAGTGGAGATCAACCATCCTAGCTGTGTGTTTTTTGGGATCAGTACCTCTTCTGTGCTTGTGTTGCACACAGCAACAGTCGTGGTTCTGCAGTCGAGGGTCACTTGGAATGTGGCCTCCATGGACAGTCCTAAGTTGAAAAACATAGGAGATGGTTGAAAGTATGCCAGTTTTGTGCTAATAGCTTGTCCTTTCATGATGTGAATCATCACCGGCTTGTTCATAACCTGAGGTGGTACCACAGTGTTATGGCTGACAGCAACCTGGCAGACCTCTGGTATGGTCTGTCCAGCCCTAAGGTTCTCTGTGGTTAACACAGGAGAGTCCTTTGTGGCTGTGTCTAGTGACCACAGTACATTGTTGTTGATGTCCACTCGGACACCTAACCTTACCAAAATGTCGGAGCCTATGTAGGTTGCATGTGGTAAGTTCGGGACCACGAGGAACGGGTGATCCAGTACTCGTTGGTTCCAGATCAGTTTCAGGTCAATGATCCCTTTTGCGGTCATTACCTGTTTATCGATGGGGTCCAACGAAAAGCGGAAAGCCTTTTTGTTCATTTCTAGACCCAACTGTTTTTTAACCAAGGTTCCATAGAAAGCTTGGCTGATCGCTGATTTCTCCGTCCAAGGAGACAAAACAGCATCATCGGTGTGGGATCCTTGGATCTCAACACCTTTGACTACCTGCGGTAGGTAGTGTTCAGTGAGTGCTGACTGTTTCAGCTCGCAGAGGAGGCTCTCTTGTTGGGCCTTTTCTGCCTCACCTGTTGCTGAAGGTTCACTTACCGGGATTGTGCTCTCGTTGGAGGACCCCTTTGTGCCTTCCGCGGTACCTGCTGTAAAACAGTCAGTGTCACCATGTGTAGGCATATCGATCGGCAGTGGTTGGCTCACTCTGGTCCACATTGTTTGATCGCCATAATCTATAATCGCGTCAAAGCGGTTAATAAAGTCTTGGCCAACCAAAAATGGGAATGAGTCAACGGTGGACACGTGTACCGGGTGGTATAGCGTCATTTCACCAATCTGCATATGAACCATGGCTATAGCTGTAAGGGTTGTACTCGTCTCTGAGAGTCCCTGTAGTACTACAGCACATTCTTTGAGGGGTATTTCCCTGTCAACCCCGCTAGCGGCTATCCTTAGCTCCTTCAACAGTGTGGGAGACATAATGGTTATGTCAGCCCCACCATCCAGGAGGGCCTCTTCTGTGAGGACCCCTTCTAAAGTGATTGACAGGTAAGCCTTCTTAGCGGGCCCCTTCCTGATAATGTTACACAGGAACCTATCAGGTTTTTTCCGACGTGTGTTACGTCTACCATTGTCTGTGTGAATTTCATTCACCTGTACTGGTAGTGCAGTCACACATGGGTCTGAGTGATCGGGCTGTGACGAGTCATTGTCTTTGGTGAGTGAGCTTACCCCCCCTTTTTCTGATGAGGGGCTCTCGGACTCTGTAACAATGACGTCATGTTTACAGTCAACATCTTGTTGACTGTCTATACCCTGATTGTCAGCATCCTGACCATCAGTATCTTGGTGACTGTCAGCAATCGTGGCATTGCTGTTATTAGTGTGTTCTGAGTCACTATCAATGATAGTGCTACACATCACACCAGGTTTGTTTTCCTTGTTTGTTTTTTTCAAACTTTCTAACAACCGACGTATGTTCTCCATCTCTTCTGAAGACAGAGGTTTAGGGCCTTTTTTCTGGAACTTCTGTGGGTTTTTCCCCGTACGGGCCACCAGATGTAAGAATTATGAGGAGGTCAATATTAATACTGACCTCTTTATCCTTAATTAATCTACTTATTCAGATTGAATAGTAAATTCACGGATTCTGTTCTTTTTCAGTTTACCCAATATTTCTGTGATCTTTATGATGGATAAATACACAAAGCCATTAAGTGACAAAGACGTTAACTTAGTTTGATATGTCAAAGAGACACTATCATTTATTTAAAATAAATCAACTAAATTAACACCATTACACTTGATTGACATGATTTCACTTTCTTTCAAATTAATACGTCAGCAAACTTAAATTCAACACAACAGACATAAATATTGGATGTTAACATATTTAGTCTGTGGGCTCTTCAGCTTAAAATAGTTTCCAGCTTAGATAGAGAGGGAAAGATTTAGGAGGAGAAATTTATGGAGGAAGAAAAGTTAAGAGTCAGGGAGTTATCTTGATGTGTTTTAACCAGAAACATGGCAGTTCTCCGGCCGATTAAAGCTACACGTTGGTACCCTTGGCAAAGCATTTGACGACTTGTTACCTCGTGAAGATGGTCAGTCTCCCTCGGTCCAGTTTGGTCAGTTCGTTTACCATTCTCAGCGTCTCCAGACGTGCGCCTTGACTCGAACCGAAAGTAACGGCAGCTCCTGGTGGTGTTTCCAAGATAAGACGTTCCTTAAAGGAATGTCAATAAAAGAGAGCTTTTCACGGCTTGAAATAGATTTATAACAGGCATGTTATAAATCTTTTAACTGAATGACGTGGTCATTAGCGTGTGACTAGACGATCATCAGTTCTTTGGAGAAGACCATGGTTTGAGGCTTACTCCAGCAGACTTTAAGGAAAACAGGAAGTCAGAGCTCTTTTAAGGCTAACTTGACCTAGAAAGACGTAGCTCTTTCTGATTCAGTCTGTTAAGCCAGGAGCCACTGAGAGGAGGCATAAGTTAGATTAAAAATGTCAGAAAGGATAAGAAAGTTAGTTTAAGACGCCAGTCTCATGATACAGCAGATTTAGAACTTTCTTAACTCATTACCAACACTGTTGTATGAATAAACAAACGTCATCAGAGCATAACATATGGGACCTATTAATGATAATAGCTTGATTATTAAATAGGACAAAAACAAAAGTCTCTGGGTGTCTAGATTGTCCTGAGCTCAAGCTAAAATGAATGAGATAAAGTGTTCCTTTTATCTTCACATGCAAGTTCGAGAGGAGAGGAGAAATCCTCCATGTACAACATTTTGAATTAAGCAGAGTATTTGATTTATCTGACATTAAAATGTACTGATGCTCTTACAAATAAAATTATTCATTTGATAACATTTGAATTAACAAAATTAAAAGAAGTCTCTGGATGACTTAATTGCACCTTTGACACAGCAGTGAAACACAGTTTAACTCTCACAGAATAACACAGCTTAAAAGCACACATCATGAAAATGACAAAAGTTATTCTTTTGATCACATCAGCCTAAAATCAAAGATAGAAATAGTCTCTTTTGGTGACTATATTTATCAGATTACAGCTTAATGAATGATTTTGTAGTAAATGTCTTGCTTTACTGAGAGGTCAGTAAAGGTCATCACTGGACAGTTCAAAAACCTTAATTTGACCCTGGGTAGGTCCACTACAGAACCAACGGATAAAGCCTAACCTACCTAAACAAATGGGGAAGGTTAGGATAGATTCAGAGTGTCTGGAGGCTCTCGAACCTTGGAGAAACGTGTCCGTTTTCACGGATGGGGTCTCACTGGGAAGGGTGTCATCTCGTGTGGTCATCACAACGGATACCTCAAAAACAGGATGGGGGACAATCTGTAGGAATCAGAATGTCCGCGGCCTTTGGAATGAACAGGAAGCAAGATTACACATCAATTTCCTGGAATTGTTAGCCGTATTCCTGTCATTAAAATTCTTCTTCCACAAAGGTCTGATTGCTGGACAACACATCCTGGTGAAATCAGATAACAGGACCACAGTGTCCTTTATCAACAGAGAGGGAGGGACAAGGTCCCAGGCCCTCCTCCATCTGGCACAGAGGATGCTCACATGGTGTACACCAAGGATCCTATCACTCAGGGCGACTCATGTCCCTGGTGAACTAAATTATGGAGCAGACGCCCTCTCAAGAGGCCCTCTGCTGGCGTCAGAATGGAGCCTGAACCTACGGATTGTGGGACAGGTATGGTCACGATTCAGGAGAGCCTCTGTGGACCTGTTCGCCTGCAGGGCTAGCTCACACTGTGACCTTTACTTCTCCTTGAGGGAAGTGGATGCCCCATTGGGTATGGATGCTGTGGCACATGACTGGCCAGCAGGGGTGCTTTACTATGCGTTTCCACCTGTCCCTCTGATAGGGGCAATACTGGAACGGGTACGTAAGGGAGCTCTTTCTTTGATCCTTATAGCCCCTAACTGGCCGCAGAAAACTTGGTTTCCAGAGCTGATTTCAATGCTATCTGGGATACCATGGCATTTGCCTCATAGGGACCTCCTGACTCAGGCGCATGGTCAACTCTTTCACCCACGTCCAGGGTTGTGGCAACTTTCATCCTGGCCTTTGAAGGGGTCTGACTGAGAGCCTAGGGCTTCGGTTGCTTTGTATCCAAAAAAAAAAAACTCAGAGAGTTTACAGGGGCCTGTGAGGTTACCCTGTGCTTGGCCTGGGTTTTCGACCTCCACATTTGCCATATTTATGCCCAGTGGAGACATCATGTTGTTGTTTACATGTGGCATTTTTTCTCCTCTTAGCATATGCGTTCTACAGAAAGCAGCTGGGAGATGCCTGTCTTTAAGACGGATGCTCTCACATACACTTTGCTGAGCATTTCAAGGGCGTGAATGGATTACGTTCCCATAGCAAGTATGTTGCACCGAGAGAACATGACTGAAAGGGAACTGAATGTTATGCACCATGACTCATGTAAGTAAGTAAGTAAGTAATGTTTATTTCTAGAGCGCTTATCACAGACATAAAATCACAAAGCGCTGTACAACAAAATCAATGGCAAAAGTATACACAGAAAAATACAAGCATAAAATCTACAAATATCAATCAATGCAAAATACAATAAAATCATGACATAAAAGCCTGAGCAAATAAAAGTGTTTTCAGTTGTTTTTTAAAAACCTCAACATAACTGGCCCTTTTCAATGCTGGAAGCTCGGTGAAGTGCAGTTGTTGAGGAAGATGGAGGGGCGCCCACCGCCTAAATACCCAGAGGGCGGGGCCTCTGGTGCGGCGGTGACGCCCCTGCCGTAAAGGCGTGAGTGTATTCCTTCAGGTAATTGCGCGGGGGCGCAATTCCCATAGCAAGTATGTTGCACCTCGTTCCCTTCCTTCAGGGAACATGAGTTATGGTGCATAACTTTCAGAAATCTGCACCTTATACCAAGATTAGATTAACTTATTTGACAAGTGATCCATGGTAGGTGGTGTGTACTTGGGTTGATGGTTTTCACCATGTCCCTGCAAACATATAAACAAACATGTAATGACACTGTTACTGTAACGTTAACTTAGGATGGACCATTAATTAGCTTAGCTCTATTGTTATTGCCTAACTACGGTAACCTAAATGTCAGTGATTCCACAACTGAAAAGGGACGCAATCTTTTCACAAAATGTGCTGTAACCCTTCAGTGGCACTCTTCATTCAATTATGGTAGTTGCACCGATATATTCCCCTGGGATGCTATGGTGAACGGAGGAGCACATCAAGGAGCCTGGCTAACATTATTAGCTATTTCAGGTCGTTTGTCTAAGAAAATAATACGAGCTAACATTAGCATGGTGTTTGTTTGAGTTGACCTACCATTTTAAGTGGAGTATTACTTGTTAGCTGCCTTAATGTTGGTATGAGATGTAGTTTATAGTTTTATTTACCTGATGGAGTCAGAGAAGGAGGCAGCGAAAATTGTCCGGCGGAGCACTTCAAAGATGGACCACACTTTTACTTCTACACTCTCCTTTGCACAATATAAAATTCTTGCAAGTGCTGCACTGAGCCGACTGGTCATTTTATTAAAGTTAAGCCACGCTTTTGATCGCAGCCGCTCACTCTCCATGTATGGTAACACTTCCGGTGGATTGTTCTTCGTTGGTGTTTGGCGGGCGGCTTTTACTTCTGGTTGGCGGACTAGGCATCCAAAGTAGGAACCGAAAACAAATATTTCGAAGGATTCCAGGAATCCCGGTTCCAGTCAATTCTCAATCCTCGATGCCCAACCCTCATGTGCACAACAGTGATAAACTGGAAGTGCCACATGTTTGTTTGTACGAAAGTAACTGCAAGTAAATCCTCAGTTTTTTGGTATAATTACATTGTGTGCTTAAAGCTCCACTGACATGTTCTTTTAACTTTTCAAAAAATGGCACAACATATATAAATATTAAGATAGACCTCTGACCGTTTTTGCTAAAATAATGTTAAATGAATGACAATTTCTCTCAAAATAGTTTAAAATTAGCGCCGTTTTTTTAGACCGTAAATCCGGATCTTCCGGTCACGTGTCAGCATTCCTGTTTGTGACGTCACGTCCGATACTGAACTCTGCTCAAACGACAAAAATATAGACGCATCCGTCGAATTTAGCCATTTAAAACTACATTATAGCGAAGCCAAATCGCTATAATGTAGTTTTAAATGGCTAAATTCGACGGATGCGTCTATATTTTTGTCGTTTGAGCAGAGTTCAGTATCGGACGTGACGTCACAAACAGGAATGCTGACACGTGACCGGAAGATCCGGATTTACGGTCTAAAAAAACGGCGCTAATTTTAAACTATTTTGAGAGAAATTGTCATTCATTTAACATTATTTTAGCAAAAACGGTCAGAGGTCTATCTTAATATTTATATATGTTGTGCCATTTTTTGAAAAGTTAAAAGAACATGTCAGTGGAGCTTTAATGGTTAAATTAAAGGTTAATGCTTAAAAATAGTTGTACGGTACTTTGTATTGCACATTTTAAATGTAGATATATTTATGTTGCAACTTCTGGTTGTATAAGTTTAGTCTTTATTTGTTATGATCAGCTAACACTAAACTGATTTTGTATGAAGCGTTTATTAGGGTAATGTAAAGTGTAGCGCTGCATCTGTAGCATCTTAGCTAGTGTGTCTGTATTGCTTGTCGCTAGCTTAGTGCTACTTCTTGTTGTGCCGTCTTTAAAATAGATTTTGAATCAAGTGTTTTTGTAGGTAAATGTAAATGTTTAAAAACCCATTTAAATACATCAGAATGCAGGAAATGGCATCTTCTTTGTTCAAAATGTTCTGGGGGAGGACCCCAGACCCCGATCCCCACCACCATTGTCCTTCTCACCCCTTTATAAATGCTTCTGACACAAAAGGGTGAGGCATAGCTCCACGCTAGCGCAAGCGCGAGGCCACGCGAGGCCACGCGGCGCCACGCTGTGCGAGCTCCGCTTTCACAAGCCTTTGAACGCTCGCGCGAACGCGCCAAGCTCAAATTTTACGACCGCTCACGCGCGCGCGGTGTCTCACAATAAACTCCCCTGGTGGCGGACTGTTTTGTATGACACACAAATGAATTAAATTCCTCTTCTTTATCGCTGATCGGGCCTTTTCTTTTGTTTTTTTGCCAAAAGTCAAGTGATCGCTTGAAGCGGTCACCATTCACTTCCTCCTCCGATGAGGAGGAATGAATGAACTTGTCACGAGTGAACTAAACTCATGTCCAACGTGGATGCGCAGGTTCTAAACATTTCCTGGTGTGCTTGTCTGCTGTGTGGGTTGAAGGACCAGCGCTCCCTGTTTTAATTTTAATTTTTAGGACTTTTTTATTAACATATAAACACAGAACAAAGCTGCACAGCCCTCTGCCTTTTCTTCAGACCCGACATTCTTCTCAGACCCGACCTGTCAATCAAATCAGTAGGCTGTCAGCAAATGACCAATCAGCGACCTCAATTTGTCCCGTAGCTAAACGCTCCGCCCTGCTTCTGCTCAAATGACATCAAGTATTCGGAGCGAAAACGTTGGAGCCACACGCTGCTTCACGCTGAGCTCTGCTATGACCCCCCACGCGCAGCACACGCGCGTGGCGCGGCACTCGGTCCAGCGCAGAGCTTTGCCTCGCCCTTAATGGTCACCACATTGTTCAAGCCGAGCCATTTTCAACATTGAGGGCTAAGTGCCCCTAAATGCCCCTCATACCTAAAGGTCAGATCCTAGAAACATCCTTAACTCAGGCCCTGTTTACACGGCGCATTTTTTGAGTGGAACCGCTCCTTTCTCTCTGCGTCTTTGCTTATCGCCTACACGAGTTCACTGGCCCCCCTCTTTGCATCCAATACTTTTCTGATCCAGCTCTCAGGGTGGATCTTTTTCGCTGACCCCCCGTTGATAATGTAAACATCTCCCGCGGAGCTTTTGTTTGAACACATGCACGTAGCACGCACGCGCAGACAGCCGGCATTTTAACAATGGCGGTGGACTGGACAGTGGACACACGCACCACTTTCTGAACTATAGCTGATGGAATATATTTTGATTCTCATATTTAATTATTCTACACCTTACCTGCATCTGTGTTGGAAGAGAGCCAGCTGCCTGGATCCAGTTGTCGCTGTTAACGAGGCAGTCGGACATTTCACGTGTCACGCTGCACTATAACATACTAAATGTGCTATATATTAACAGTTTAACAATAATAAACAGTATTTATGTTAGCGTGGGAGATATTTAAATTTATCTGAGCTAAATGAAGCTATCTGGACTCGTTACGTCATGCCTAACATGCTGCTGAAAATGAAGACACCAGGTTGATTTTTAATTTATTTGTTTATTCAACACCACAAACTCATGTCACAAACACTGAGAATTAAATTGAACACTTTTAAAAACACGTTAACCGAACTTTAATGAACTGGACTCTGTTGTTTTCATCCTGGTGGAAACTGGACCCAGATCCGAACCGGTTCGCTTCGTGGAACGACAGCTTCGACCTCGCAGGAAAAAAATAAAAATAAAACCTCAGTTGGTTGTTCTGTGATCGAACTAAACACAAGGAAACATTATTAAGAACATTGTTTACCTTGTAGCGCTGCTGGAAATCAGCTGATTCTCACGGACTAAAGTCAGACATGTTGACGCGGTTCCGGTCCAGTCAGCAACTGGTGTGCAGCTTGTTAGATGAAGCGGTCCCACTTGGTGTCAAATCTGTTGACTCTTATCCAAATTCCAGCTTTAACTTGTTGTTAACTTGTTGACAACAACTTGTAGTTAGCTGATTTTAGCCAGAGAGGAAAACAGACGAGGCAGGCTGCCTCGGCTGCTCTGTTTACCTCAGGCAGCACGCATGCGCAGTAGTGAAGGTTCCAAAAATCACAGCGCCATCTAATGGCCCAGCATGGTAACTACAGTGAAATCATGAGGACGGGGGTTGGGGGGGAGAGAGTCCTATCCACAGAATTCGCCCGTGTCAACGCAAAACTTTTCACCTAATTAACATACCCAAAACATCTGTTTCCCCCACACAGTGTCTGTGTAAACAGGGCCTCAGTCTTGGTGGTTTGCGTTAATCGGGTGGTGATGGCCTGCGATGGTATCAAATTCCTGGCCTGAAATGTTGTCCAGTGAGAGTACAATCTTTCACAGCCTCCAGCTCCAAGATGGCCACTAATCAGCAACAACTGCAGGTCATCCCACTAACCTAATTAAACTAACCTGTCCCTACTTTAGGCTACAGACAAGCGCTGCTCTCTGCTGGAGCATTACCAATGCCAAATGGTATTTATGCTTCTGGCCATGCGATACAATTATTAATATTGTTTAGATCTTCATGTTACAGCTTATCTGTGTCTTTGAGTGCTTCAGTGTCCTGGTCTCCCTGGATCCCAGTTCCTCTTCATGTCCTTTGCCATCTAGCTACAGTACTTGCCTGCCTCACTCATGTCCTCATCCTGGAACCCTCTTTGGACTGTCCTCCCAAAATTCTTCAAGCTGTAAGACAAAAGATACCTTACTCAGATGAGCTTAGGCCATCAGGGAATACTTACCTGACCCCTCTCCTTACTCCTCAGGATTCCAGAGGATATCCCCTTTACTGTTAATGTTATTCACTGTAAAAATAAACACTATCCGTGACATGTTCTGATCTCATAATATCTGGGTTCCCTATGATCACAACAGAAATGTTCCAGCCAAACCAAAACACCCAGAATGAGACCGAGGATGAGCAAACTTCGCTTCTCTCTCGGATCAAATGGATTGAGAACCTCAAGTCTAAACTAAAACAGATCCTTTCACAACAAAAGATCAACCAGTCCGACATGCAGGAGCTCAGAGGTATATTGTCCTCACTCAATCAAAAATTCTCATCTGCATTTCCTGCTGTCCCAGTTGCACAGCTTGAGACTAACTTCACTAGAACCCCAACCAAACCCAGGCCACATACAATCCCTGAGGTGAGCTTTAAACCTTTGGAGTTTTTCTCTGGCAATCCTGATCATTGTGGGTATTTTGTAAACTTGCCTTTAAGAGAGATCCCCAGCTGTACGCATCCGCTGCTGCCAAGATCACCTATGTCATTAACCAAGTGAAGGATGACACCCTCCATTGGGCACATTCTTGTCTTTCCATAATATTGACCATCTTACTTTTGAAATATTTCTAGAAGAAATTATCTGAGTGTTTGATCACCTGCTACAATGGGTGAATGCCATAAAGCATCTTAGATTACGTGAAGGTTGGCAGTCAGTGTCTGAACACACCTTCGTGTTCAGCATCATCGCTGCATGGACCAGAAGATGTTAAGGAACAACTAGCTTCCTCCCGGTGATTAACCAAAAGATCTTGATGAACTGATTCGTCTCACAATTCAAATTGACGATCGGTTATGGGAAAGAAAGAGAGAGAAGAACTACAACTCCCAGAGTCATCTCACTTCTGGGTTCAACACTACACAGGGTGGGCAGTCATCCTATGACCATCATGTGAAGAGTACAATCCCCAGAGGCACTTCACTTTCAGTTTTCACCTGACACTGGGTGAACCTGCAAAATCGCTCACCTGACCTGAGTCAGAACCAGAACCTATGCAGGTGGGTTGAATTCATCTCAACCACCAGTGTCTCTGGCAGGCCTTACTGGGCACAAGCTCACCCAGATTCAACTCAAAAGATTGGGTCTGCACCTGATCACATCAAGCAATCACTATGAGGTTTGTGATTTTTTTTTGTGTTTGATTCACTTAAATCTCAGCTGCTCTTAGGGTCAGCTGAGACCAGTGAAGACAATCTTCACTGAACACAGTGTTAGTACAGAGTTGCTTCCCCCTCCTCAGTTGCCTGATGGTTTGCCAGAATCTCCTCAGAGTTGACAGAGAGTCTCCATCCAAGGCCTCACTGAACTCCCCCCACATCCAAGCATTTGCCTCAGCAACAGCCAAGGCATCACGCATTCAATTCATATGGCCCCTCCTGCAGATGGTGGGCCCACAGGAAGGCAAACCCATTTTGCTCATTCGGGCTGAGCCCAACCGGACCCATGGGTAGAGACCCAGTCACCAGGCACTCGCTGACAAGTCCCTCTCTCAGGCCTGCTCCAGGATGGGGCCCCGGAAACTAACATCTGAGCAAGGGACACTGAGCTCCTTGTTTGCTTCTGTCCATAAGAGTCTTCTGAAATGCTCGTTCTCTGGCCTGTCACCTAGGACCAATCTACCTTAGGAGATCATACCATCGCATCGACAGCATAGCTCCTAGAATCAGGCATACAAACTCCTCCACCATGATAAGGTGGTGATTCAAGGAGGAGATTAATGATTATGAATTTATGATTTACAATTTTTCAGGGGCTTCGCCTCATTTAGAGGAAATTAAATTGTGTTATGAATAGGGCTGGGACACATCTTATCATTCACGATAATACCAGTAAAGAAAGCTTAGCCAGGAAAATTAATGATAAAATGATATGGTAATTTCATGATGTTATGTCCCGCCCCATTAACAGAACCGAGCGTGCTGAACAACCGGACCAAACTGCGCACCTCCCTCCACCTGTCGGTACAGGCATAATGCCAAATAGCTCCGCGTAATACTAGCTAGCTTAAAAGCTAAAAACAAACGACGCGCGGCTCAGCTGTCTTTCCACCCACCTCTAAACTGCGGGTACAGACAGCTCAACTGTCTCTCTCTCCCTCCTCCCACCTCACTCCAAGCTGCTGGTGCAAACACAGCTTGGCTTTTTTTCTCTCTTCCCACCCTGCTCTTGGCTGCCGGTGAGGGCGCAGCTCGGCTGGGTCTCCCCCTGCTCTAAACTGCTGATACAAACATGTGCAGCCCAGCGGTGTCTGTTGAGTTCCACAGTCCATGGACCGGGAAAAGAGGCAGGCGATCAAAGACAGAGCAGTCAGAGAAATTTAATAATTCTTACAGGAACAGAGGAAGCTGAAACATCACAAGCTTCAGGGTCAGCTGGACACCTTGTCAAGTTTTGGAAGTTATAGCTCATTTTAAGGCAACATATATTTTGTTGTATGTTACATTTATACTCAACAGATCTTAAGCTTAATTTTATTTAGTTATTTTGGGAAACTTCACCTGCACTTTAGTTTTTGTGGTAGATTTTGTTGACCTATATTTTGTACAGACCTTTTCAATCCAAATAACAGAAGGATAATTTATATTTTTTATTTTTATATTTTGAGACAGAATAATTTACTAAATAAAATAATTTCAGTAAAAATAACCCTTGTTTTTTAATGTAATGCAGCAAAGCAACATGTTAATTTAATTTTGTCAAATGAATAACTTTGATTTCTGTTTTTTGTTATATCACAGAATGTATTGTTATTGTCAGAATGCTCTGAAATATCACAATATTATATTTGAGCCATATCGCCTACCCCAAGTTCTGAATAAGTAATTGTTGCGATAGTTAGGTGCAGCTGTTTTTCCTCAGTTGCTCATGTCCCAGGAGAAATTTGATATCCAGCCCTCCAAGGCTGTTTGGGGAGTTCAGATTGAGATAAGCATGAATGTTTTTCACTTCAGGCAGGCAGTTTAATTTCTGCAGCCTTGAGTCCTGGCGGACAATCTACTCCAATATGATCCAATTGTGGGAACCTTTCCACTGATCCAAGCTATGATTCCTCCTTCAAATGTTGACCACAGTGTCGAGTCCCAAACCCTGCAGGTGGCCTGGGATTCTCAGAGATTTTGTCCACCTTCCGGTTCAGCTCGTAAAGTAGCTGATTTATTGAGGTCACGGCAC